>PNEQ01120480.1:0-54317 GCA_003012365.1 Medauroidea extradentata | reverse complement strand
AATCGTAATTCAAATTATTTTTACTAGCGAATGCTTGCCTGTGTGTTAAAATGTGATGTGCGCATGCGCGAAGCATGTGGCAACAGTGTACAAGGCTGATCCCGCGACTATCTCTAGTCCGGCGTTAGTTGGCGTTTATGAATAAGGTAACACTTGGTCCGGACTAAGTCAGGACCAACCCTGGACTAACTGGCACAAGCTCACGACTATGAATAAGGCCCACGGTGTCTGAAGTAGTTCATATCGTTGCTGCTTCCTATTCAAACTGAACAGGTTGTACAGGTTCTTCACCTACACAACAATCTCTATGTCTTACTGTGACTGACTTGTCAAACATCAATAAGTATTGCACACAAGATGGCTGACAACCCTGTGTTATGTTGCAGCAGCGGAAATTAAGTTATTAAAATGTTTTGTTGGCTATATATAAGTAAAAATTGTTTCATATTAAAACATGAGCCCTTCAATATATTTGCAATAGAAAAAGAATGTATGCCATTTCCAGTACTCTTGTATGCATGAAGCAGGCACGTGGTTGTTCGCGGTAAAAGTAACTTTTCAAAAATCCTTGCCACGTTCCATAAAGTGTAATATTGGTTTAAATGTTTTGTGTCACAAAGAATTTTTGTCACCACATAACACATTGCACCAACATATGAGTGTGATACAAGCTTTGGAACGAGGTAAGTAGAGCTTTGAAAAGATTATGTTTATTGCGACCGACGCAACTTTTAATATGTAAACAAGTGAGTTCAAAAAATATAATGTAAATTTGACGTGTCTCCAGCTACTTTCCTCTGTTTACCTTTTGTACATAGGTTAAACCAAACATAACCTCGAAACAATATACTGTCATAACAAAACACAATCGATTTTGACTGCGACAATTGAGTACCGTGTAAACATGCGAACGTATTCACTTCGGCAGCTATACACTGAACATGTTTAAAAATGGCTGACTAAACCTCTTTCGGTTATCTACTTCAGGCCGCCATGTAACCACGACCTAAAACACTGATTTAGGTTTTAATAGTTAAATTTGTTATTATAAATGTATATGCTCACAGGCACAAGCAGTTTTATGAATGGAGGCATCTTATGGCCAAGTAATGTAACATGTACAATGAAAACATTATATGATGAGTATTTTCGCAGACCTTAAATCGTGGGAAATTTGTTGTTTTAAGACAAGTACTTCTGAAATGTTCTATGTTACTTTGATACAGTAATTACAATTCCATCCTTAATATAATCTGCATTATGGTAGCAAATGTAATTCAGAAATTTTCAGATTTCGTCATGAGAAATGGTAAAAATAAGAGCTGCAGTTGTTAAAGGATTTAGACAGCCGTAGCTTTCAAACAGTTCACAACTAGTACAACAATAAAGCTAAGCCTATCATCACTTTCAAAAATATTATGTACCAAGAAAATTTTGTCAAACTATCATGACTTAAGAAGGTGTGAAAACTATTGTGCTAGACTGCTAAAGTACTGTAATAATTTGACAAAACTGGAACAGACTGAATTTTCGTATGTGGACATTTAAACATACATGTTAACAAAAAGTCCAAAACAGCAGTTGGGACAATACCATTTACCTGGATCTATTCATTACAACGTTATGTATTTTGAGAATTCTCTGAAATACAAATAAAATGAAAAGATAAAATTAAGGCACTTTACTGGTGCTTCCAGTACATTAAAAAGACATCCAAAATTATTTTTCTCAAGTGAGTTACTCTGCATTTACTGTATATAACAACAGTGACAATGAACAGAAAACTATTTAGTACGCATTAGTTACACTGTCAACCCATTTATTATAAGTGGGCCTAGACATTTTTATAAATTTTGCCTCATTATATATTTTGTAGACTCACAATTACATGTTCTATAGAGTTATAGTTTACTCTATACATATTATGAACTTGTTTTATATTGTAATCTCACCTATAAAAAAAAAGAACTGCAAAAAGGGAATAACAGCAATCTTATTTATTAATTATGTTTTTAAACCAGCCATAAATATAAAGCATGGCAATATTTTTCGTGTTCAGCTAGGTCAGTCAACCATCTCAGTAGCTGGACTTACAGCATACTACCGTTCAACCGTATACTTTAACAAAAAAAACTGTTGTTGTGGCTGTGCAGACAACATGCAAAGAAAGGCTATGCCAGGGCAGCTAACACACATGCAGCGACAGTTCTAAAAGACTGAAAGACAGAAGAGTGTGAGCTTCGGAAACCATGCAGCACTAACAAGAATAGTAACAAGGCAGCAAAAAATCAAACCATAATCCTTCTGTGTCGCAATGTCTGACACGTTTACCAGAGTTCTCACATCTCCCATGATGATAACTCTCCTCTGCAATCAGTACAACTGGTTAGTTAACTGAATGCTGTTGCATGATCGCTAAGTTTTCCACTTCCAACAACTTTTTTCCCACCACAGCCTCATTATAGACTATCTTAATCTTAGTATATTGGCCACAACAATTACTACCGTATTCATGCGGTGTTCAAAAGTACGTATATTTAGTTCAGAGCTGTCAAAAGCGCAAATAAAATGTGTTTCTGCAGTGCCAATTCTCTCGTAAATGTATATTAATGTAAAAAAGAAGTGAGATAAGGTGGTAACCAATTTTCAACATTCCTTTTTTTAATAAATGCTGAAAATATAGAACTACTACGTTCATAATTAAAAATAAAAGTTCCCAGACACGCCACCCACACAAGCTTGCCTGTCATGCTGCTAAACACAGCCAAGAAAATGCTCACTACCTGCACGTGCATGAATGGTGTGTGGCTGAAGTGTAGAGGAGAGTTTGTTATTGTGCCGCCAGTCACAAGTGTGCGAGTGAACGCACCCCTGTCAATGATGTAGTACGTGCCGTGATTTATATTTATTTATGAAGGGATTCATAATTTTTCAAGTGTGAAGTCCAACTACTGTGTTTCTTTGTGTGTCGTGTAACTGTGTATGAATCCACCACAAGAATGTTTTTCTTTTAGTAAAGATTAATTGTTTTTAATATTCTATACTTCACTATTTATTATTCTTGCTCAGTGCCATACTTTATGACATTTATTAAAAGTGTCTTTGATGTGTTTCATGTGTCTCCCACTCAAACGTGACCCATGTGGCCATGTTCTAGCAGGAAGCTAGTCGAATTGGCGTCACAGCATGTATAAGGACAGTTGTATGGAACTCCTGAGCCTTAATCTTTTTGTAGAACCTTCTTTAGTCAGCGATAGTGTACGGTAACTCTGGAACATTTTTGTTTATATTGCTTTATAATTGGGAGGCCGTAGCCCCTTTGACCATCTTGCGCCACGGGGCTTAACTACAAAATAAGTTTTCATTGCCGGCTCCACGCTGTGTTTTGCAGCATAGTCTACTTGCTCCAGATCTGCTAGCCGTCTGCTCAATCCAGTCTTTTGTGCTTGTTTTCATATTCTGTGAATACACCTACCTGTGAATTTAGGTGTGTGTTTTTAATGGTTTTCTCCTGCTAATCCTAGTGATGCTTTAGGTACGGAACCTTCTTTCAGCCAATTTGTAGTAACGGTTCCAGTCTACATGATGTGAGGTGTGGCCTCCAGCTCACAACACGGAAGAAGCTTATTGCTCCCTCAAAATAATTACGTATGTACGTATTTAGCAACACCCTCAATGTAGTTTTCAGTCCAGCCGTCGGCATCACAATCCTGGTGTTACAGTGTCTCACAATTCTTCTAGACTGACTTTTCCGCTACTTCCCAGCAGCGCTCCCTATATTCATTCTTATTTAACTCCATTCACACCTCACTCTGTCAACCTGCACCTTCATACAACTGGCTCTGCCCTGTATTTTCTGGCAGGCAATGCTACTATATTCTTCTATTTCCCTGTCATGCCAATAATTCACAGCTACAGCATCACTTACCATCACAGTGCATCAAACCCTTTCATATGTATTATTCCTTAAATTATCCTGGGCAATGAATTTAACATCTGAACCTGTAGCTACATATGGGATGCTTACTTTCTGCCAAAGGACAGTGAGTATAAGATATTGTTGATTTGGAATTTTATAAATAGATAACACTGTTCTCAGGATTCAAACACTGTTTACATTGTCATTATTATTTAATACCATCACTTTAAGAATTTGGAGGTTAATAACTGCTTAATATACGTTCATCCTTGTTTTTAAGACCACACCAATTTTACCAAATTTACTCCATAAAAACTAAAAAATTTACCTATATTTTGTTAGTGACTTTTCACAGATCATTGATGATAACTCCCACCCTAAGAAGAAGAGTCTACATAGTGTGAAAAAACAATAATTAAAAAAAAAATTCAGTGAACAGTACTGGTGTGTACATTTCAATACACAGGCCAGCAATCAAGTACATATGCTTTCACTACTGTACAGCATTGTCTTTTTCTGTCACCAAATAACGTACAGTAGAGAAGTGGTAACTCAATGACCTTGTAGTTAAGAAGACTCAGGTTCAATTCCTGACTAAACTACTGTATACTGAATATGGCTTCCCGTGGTTTTATAAAATTACTCAACTGCAATTATAAGGTGGCTTCTTACTGAAGACCATGGCAGATTTCTTTCCATTTTCCTTTCAATCTGAGCCAATATTTTAGTCTCCAATGTCCTCACAGTCAGCAAATAAGTCAAGTGTATGGTACCTATGTTTGTGAAATTTTTATGAGGTGAACCAACTTCCAAAATGGATCAGTTTCGCCATCCTATTGGATTTTGTGAATGCTGAATGGTATCTTGTGGATCTAATGGGAATTTCATTTATCTATTCGACAGCCACCATGGTAGCTATTTAATATATCTGCTTTATTTATGTAATCAACCAATTTTTTAAAAGTTGTTCTGTGCAATGGTTATTTTTGATTCTCCAAAAATATTATTTACTGTTGCTTTCACTACCATCCCATTTCGGCTATAGGCTACATTTAATATTGTTTGACTATTCTTTTCGACTGTTATTCAGGCTTAGTAAGATTTTCAGCATGACATATTTTACTATCTCAAATTTAAATCAGTACCTATGAAAGTGGAAAGATTTCCGAATTGTGCTAAAAATCAGCAGACAGTGCGAACACCGGCCACAATTGGTTGTTTATGTGAAGAAAGAAATATGTTAAAAAGTCTGTCAGAACAACATTTAAATTCAGTCTGAATGTTAAAATTACAACTTAGGTTTCAACTTGCACATTTTAATCAAATGATACACATGAAGGGAGTGTGATGATTATAATGTAAACAACTTAATGACAACATGTGAAGAATATACATAGAATTGCTGAAAGTACCAGAAAAAGTACCGTACTTGATAATCTGAATTAATGTGAAATTAACTGAGAGAAAATAACCTACTATAGTTGCAAGAAGTTGTGGAGCCAAGCCAATTTGAATTACTCCTACATAAAAGAGTATAATTTAGCTTCAAAAATGCTGCAATAGACAAAAAATGCAAGGTGGAAATCAAAGTATCAGGTTTATGTAGTGTAGCAGCTCACAGTATTTAAAGATGATAGTCACTCAATGTTCGGGGTTCAATTTGCACAAAACTGCCAACCTTTTGAATTTTGTACTGATTCACATTCAAAAACTGTAAAGATCACTGCAGTTTTACAGAACTTCGCTCATAAAAATTTACTGTGTGCCATCACATAATCCCCCCCAACACTTTTCAACGAGTTCTAAATATGCCCCTGGTCTCCTTGTCAAATGGTGATGTGCCTTAGCAATCACAGTCATAGAGAAGTTGTTGCTGAGAAAACAGAATGGAAGTTTCCTTTTCAGCAACCCACAGACAGAGAGATGAAAATAAAGCCATAAGGTCAAAGCTCTGAAAGACATGGAAACCCTCGCACCATTTCCTTGCTTAAACCAAATTACAGTAGGATGTTAGAGATTAGATTAGCTACCTGATGAAATTTTCTAAACACATCTGACACCAATATGTGACTAAACCTTACATCTGATACCCAAGGTGTATAGAAACTATTATAACAAACTTTGAAAGATAATCCCTGGAATCAAAACAAGCAACAATGATGAGTATATATTCTACAAAGTGCTGTTATTGAGCTATTAGCAGTTTACTTTGTGGTAACATGTAACATTGCGTTCTCCCGTTCATTTATTGGGTGGTACACTTACAGTCATTGTGCAACTGACTAGAATATTTCGAGTTAGAATACTGTCAGTCGTAGCAGGTAAAAATAGACTTAACAGTTTAAAAATTGGAAACAAAAAAAAATTACATGTATAGTAAAGAGAAATATACTCTCTTGTTCTGGGACATAAAACGGTGCCCTGAGAAGAGACGCTGTGACTGAAATGCTGCGAGCCAGGGGAGCTGGTCAGCCTCTTTCCTCACCTCCTCCAAACTTTTTCGTCACACTTCGAGACATGGAGCTCTGATGGAGTTCAGCACAAAAGAACTGAATACGCTTTATCCATAAATACAGAATCCTTAAAAAATGCCCTGGACAACACAACGCCTGTCTTGTCACCCTCCAAGCTTTTCTCCATGTCTCGGAATGCTCCAAAGACGCTGTGAGAAGACAAGCCCTCTGTGGAGACAGCCAAAGAGTAAAATGTAAATAAAAGGGTTGATTTAATGTGTATTATGTTGAGATGTGTAATGTGAATTATTTATGTGTTTTGTAAATATTGTCTAAAAAACTATTTTTAAATTAAATAGCAGACAATTGGTAGCAGCAGACTTGTCACCGGAAGGGGGCGTGACCTGATATTGTGTAGTTGTGGCTGCGATTGGCTAGTTAGAGATGTGGGGAAAGCGAATGTTTCTTTGGAGCTAATCGCGTGGTGTTCGGGCATTTGTCTGTGGAGCTCCAAGGAAGAGGGTCAGCACACATGAGAAACAGTTATTTGCAGATATATAATTGGTACAGGCACTTGCCCAGATGACCTCACGAGGAGAGTTTGCAGGTGCGAGAGACACGTTTCTTGTAGATTTTAAAGTCGAAACTAGGTCTCGCGAAGCCCCAAAATGGGTACACTGGTGTCAAGATAGCAGTGAGTGTTTAAGGGACCTACCTGCGAAGAACTGAGAAGAAAGTAGTTGCATATAGGATAAACCCCAATATCTGCCTAGTTCAACTGATTTATAGACGCTTGCTAGAGGCCGAAAAGGAGGCCATATAGTTATTTGGAAATAAATAACTCTATTCTCTTCCACGAGAAGGAAGTGAACTGTGACACGAATAATGTGGTTACAGCCATTGCTTGGTTGTAATATGAAATAAGGCATGACTTCGATGGTCACAGGACATGACTTCGGGCACTTTGCCAGAGAATAGATTCGCATGTCTTTCCAGTTATTGCAGGTAAATGTGTCAATCCCCTTAATATAATTATTTGGATCATTTAATTAACATAATAATCTCACAGTGAAGTATATGTTCTGTGGCTGACTATTTCTGCATGACGGAAAAGAATGTTAGCTAGTTGTGATCGTTACACAGTCTATGACAAAATAAAGGAAGTATACAGTTCCTGGTTTGCAATCATTCTCTCTTAAGTGTTTGTGACACAGAAGTAAATATTTATTGCAACTGGTGTTAGTACAAAGATAATATTTTAGCTATCACTAGTATAGTACCATATAATTGTTTCTTGCTATATGAATTCCCAAGATTCTTCTAAGTCTCCTCAAACATGAGGCATGCTGGTTTATGATGAGCTTATGAAATCCATGGACAGCTACCAGTGTATTTTGTATCATGGGAATTGGCTGCATCCATTAATCATGTAGCATGCTCAAGTGTACAGTAGCATGTAAAAGTGTTTTGCCAGTAATCATGACACTTTATACAAACTATGTAGTGATGAAGAATTATTTTTGTTCAAGATTTAAAGTCTCTTTTATGTGCAAGCATAAAATTGACTCTGATGACGTTACAAGTAAACATATCTACGTCAGTCTGAACAATCCACCAAACGGTGACTTTGAGATCATGAACAACAGTATACACAACCATTCCTTATGGGTCTGTGTTATGCAAAAGTGTGGAATTGAGAGATTCTGGTCAGAGCATATCAGCGAGGTTTTGAGAGCTGGTGAGGATAACAAGATGAATGTGGAGCAGCAGCAAAACAGAGTGGTAGATGAAATGGGAGTTCCCTGAAGATACAAAGCCAACCAATGTCTGCCACATTTCCCACACGAGAAAATCGGGACCAAACCAGTTTGCTGTGAAGAAAGGTGACTTCTCTAATCACTACACCACTGAGACCCCCTATTAACAAAATAAACATGGACCATGACATGAAATATCTTATGATAACAAATTTGTCAAGACAGTCATTTCAATTAGCAATGCTTACTAAAGAAAAAAAAAACAGGTTTGTCATGTTTTGATATTCTAGCTACTTACATTTACACTTTAGCAGTGAATAAAATATTTTAACATTTCACATCATTGCTTCTAAAGTTTGATACTTGCACAAGTAGTCATCAGTATTGATTATACTACCAAAAATGTTTCTCCGACAAATTCTATGTGATGAAAAGCCATCTTTCACCAGAGTTCAATTGGAGTGTTTGGCTGGTGTGCTGTACATTTAAAACAAGCGTCTTTGTTTTTGAGTAGCACCTACATTGAGTATAGAATTTTTGCCATTATTATGAGGCAACATCTTCCTTGTAAGAAATCAACTGCAGATTAATTTAATATTTGGAATTAAATTTTTATGCATTAGATGTTAAAGAGATTTTTGTTTTCAAAATAAACATTCCTTACAGTTTCAAATTCGCAGCAAATGTGTTGTTCTTCCCAATGCGCCCTAGAAAGATAATTGTTTAAAAAAATTTCCAACAGATAAACTGATTGTGTATCTTTTAACAGAGATTTTATTTTGTAATTTTCTGGAAAGTTAAGCTCAACAATCTCGTTGTGTCTTTTGTTTCGACAAAATCTAAAGAGGTACCGGTAAACAAAATATTTTGGCAGTTTACAGATAAACACAATGATAGCAATCACTGCACTACTGTACTAGAGTTTGATAATGTCTCTGAACAATGAACACGAATGTCAGTGGTCCACACTCAAATTTACATGTTTCGAATTGTAAAAGTCGCAACATTTTTCAGTATGTAACAGTATGATTGTTTTTCACTTAACACCTCAACAGGACAAGGATGTCAACTTGCAGCAAGTCTGGATTAAACATTCAGCAAAAAAAGTAATCTATTTGTTTTTGGAACCATTTGTACTGTTGAGCTAGAAAAACAATTTTAGACAAGAGCCACAACCTACAGTACCAAAGTTTCATAATTTGTAGAAATATATTGTCTTCTGCACATGCACCGCCAAAGATAACCAGTAGGTAAAACTTTTATTTGGCTAGCTGATGAGAAGCAAGCAGCCATCAGCGCTAGAGCTACTCCTAGGTTTATCTTGTGATCTGCTTCACGTTATTGACGGCTCGGGCCACTTCAGCCTGGTATTCTTCCATCTGGCAGAAGATGACGTACCTTGCAGGGAGGACCAGAGCTTCCAGTTCCGTGCTCAAGTGCCGTCGGATTATGTTCTTCGATGGTGGGATGCCAAGCGCTGTGGCCATTGTGTCACCGTTGAACGATGGCTCCAGCACGACCAGCGCACCATGAACTCCGCTATCTGCAAAATAATGCACACAGTATAAGTATCGGGATAAAGAGGCCAACATAGCTCAAGCTAAAGAAAAATTTGAGTGATAAAGATAAACGTTCACATTTAAAACTTTAATGACTCTTTGCAATGTATTCCGATGTCTGATGCATTGCAGGTACTCTGGTATAATGGTTCGGAGAGACATACTGTGAGCTCGTCTCACTGACTGACTAAGCTCAATTTGTGTTATCTAAAAACAAATCACAAAGTGCTGTCTGCCTGTATCCGGCGGGCATGTCCTACACGCCCGTCAGGCCCAATCGTCCTTACTTTCCCCCCTCTGCACTCAGCTGGCAACATACACATAACAGTGGGGCGAGGCAACTAACCACTAATAAATTTACTTAAAGGCAGGGTTCAAAACAATTACGTTTATTGACTAGAATACAAATTTAGTTTGTTACACACTTCAACAGGAAAAGCCCAAAACGGCGTAATTTAAATTTATTATACAGGTACGTGGGTGAGTCGAATGGCACAGAATTAAATTGAAACGTGGAAACGTTCCCCTCGCGGCCGAAATGGCACCTAGCACTAACAATATTAAGAAGAAAGCGAAAGATTAACTCGAAAACCTTGAAACAAATTAAAGTGAACAGACCAGAAACTTACCAAAACGTAAGGAAGAAACGCAGGCGCCATTGCCGGCCACGAGAGGAGCGGACCAACCTTCCGAAACGGAGAACGGAGGACGACTGCCTCGAGCTCGAGCAAACTCCGCCCAGCAGACGGCTGGGAAGAGGGGAGAAAGGGGAGGGAGGCACGAGAACAGCCGAAGACGGCCGAAGGTAGACGAAGGTCGAGTCTCCTGGCGAGCACGAAGAGGGGAGGAGAGGGCCACATCACAAGTCCGTGGGAGCACTCACACACGGCGTGCGGCTTATTTAAACATAACTAACTTGATTAATCCAGCCAGTCCATATGCAGAAGGAGAAATATATAGCTTCTTGACGTAATACGTGAAGCTGGACGCCTGTCCAGTTCAACTGTATACAGAAGCATGTTCAAGATAAAGAAGGCACTACAAATATCATACTTTGAAAAAAAAATTTCTGGCTGCTACTGCATTTACTTCAACATTAACAATAGCTGCTTCAAAGCTCTAGTAGTTGGCTGTAAATTATCGAATGTAGTTCTTTGTATTTTCTATTTAAATAAACATTACTGTAATAAAATTAAATCAATCCCTATGCATTTCATGTACTGTAAAACTTATATTTAGGAACTAATTTAGGTACCTTTTAACTGCAAAATTTGGCTATGTACGTCCAAACACAAAGCGACGTGGTTAGGTACATGGAAATTTACCATCGTTTGCACACTGCTTTGGCTGATGTACACTCAGTGTAGCAGTCTAAATTCCATGAAGAGATGGCATAAGTAAGCTACGCAACGAAGTGTAGTTTTCTGCAAGTTTTTATACAGTTTGCAATCAAAATGGTTTCGTATCACAGATGCAAGATTATTATAAATGACTTTATATGAAAACCATTGATTATATGATGTGAAGTTGTTAGTATTCTAAAGAGACTCGACTCTAGCCGACGCCGATGGAGTGAGCAGTCTTAGGAAGAACCTTGAAAGGGCATCTTACAACGTCACACGAGAAGGAACTAGAGCTTTGAGTTTGGTTATAAAGTTTTCATAATGTTTTCTGCAAGGCAGTTTGTGCAGGGGTGATAAGGCAACGAAAATGTATGCTTAAATATCATTGATTTGACAGAAGTCTGCAAACTTTTCTGAAGAGAATTCTGTGCCATTATCAGAGACAAGATGTTTAATGACCACACCCTCAACTGACACAATACCATATACAGTAAAACCCTTTTTTTTTACACCTCGTGTTTTTACACTTCCCCTCATTTTACAACTCCTTTTCGTGGACCCATTTGCTGCTTTTACATTAGAAATTTCCCTCTTTTTACACTTTCCTGCATTTTACAACAATTTTTCCAGGTTCTACTGTATAAGCTAATGTAGGACAACTGATAAACCTCAGGCCATTTTAAAAAACTATCTACAAGAACTGATACACAAAAACAAAGTACTATGTTCCCATAAAAGGCCCAGCGATATTTTTATGAATTCTTTGGCACAGCAGCATATGTGAACTTCATTGTTTCTGGTCACTGATTTTTCAGTAGTGCTGTTTTACTTTTATTTACTCCCAAACCATTTTTATTCTTTGTCCTTTCACGGTTTTCACAGTTAGCGCTGATCTGATCTGGACTAAGGTATTTTAAATAGCAGATTTAAATTTATCATTTAGTTGACCAGCTCAGTTCTCGGGTTTGCTGGCAGTACACACAAATGCCACTTACATGTTTGTTTGTTACAGAATTATAATGTAATATTATATTAACTTTGTTTCAGTTTCACATATTTTCAGGAGTGCACGCAGTGCACAGTGTTTAGTTTCCGTAGTGATCCACGCTTACTGCTCCATATCTAACACCCTTAGTTATCCACGTTATGTAATCTTTGTGCTGCTCAAGTAGACACTGCCTTAAAACCTTGTTTGATTGTAACATCTGGTATTAAAAGATCTGATCCAAACCACAGTATACATTCTTTCATTTTATGTAGTGCCTACGGAAGGGTGAAGAACATATGCTACTTGTGTTACACAGTGTATTTCTTTACATTTACATTTACACTAGTGACAGCTGTGAGGTATGCTTGCAAAGGATCCATTACACCCTGAGTACTCACATTCCGTATGTTCTTAGTCGAGTTAAAAATTAAGGTGGCACCCTCACACCTTTCACTTTCACCGCTGCAGTTAGTGCAGTTTACTAGTGCATACTTCCAGCATAAAACCATCATAGTTTTAACTATAGTAGTGAAGTTTTACATATGTATTTTGATGTGAAATTATATACAAATGGAATTGTAATATTTTATTGATGAAATACTCTTTATTTATCTAACATATGTTTTTTTTTTTTTTTTGTATTAGGAGTTTAGTTAACAGATCACTAATAATTTTCATTTTTTTTTTTCTTGAAATGGTTTTGTGTCATATGTTGTAAATATGGTGTATTACATAACCACAGATCAAAACCATATTTGCACTGAAATGTAGAAATGACTCCGGGGGAGCCTTAAGGAAAACTTTTCACACAGGTAAGTTAGTACAAATAGCTTTTTGCTTCTCATCTTCCTTCTTTTTAATTTTTTAAAGTGATGTTTCAAACTGAGATCAGAATTGTTGATCTCAGTTTTGTGCCCCCTATGGGCCAGTGCCCTGAGTGTCCGCCAGACTGACTCCAGAGAGGGTGCTGACAAAATTGCTTTCAATGCACGCATGTCCAGTGCAACTATCAATTGAAATACAAGAATATGACTGTTCCCAACGTGAGCTCCTGTAATTTGAATGTACTGCACTCTACTAGTGTACTCTGAGTGCAGTTCAGAGCAGTACTAATCGGAATACAGAGTTAGTCTTGGGTTTAGTAAAGAATATTTATTTCCGAGGTCCAGCTTTCACACCCGGTTTCATCCACTATCACCAGTCACATCCTCACACTTGTACCAGATGCACGGAAACATCCAATTTGTATTCATTGACCACGTACATAATTCTGTACTTGTAAACTTCTTACAGGTGGTTCGAGATAAAGTGAGCACTCAAAAATGCCCTACTAAATTTCTATTTTCAGCCAGTTCATATATTTCCACGCATGACGCCTAACGAAAATAAATATCTCACCTCTGTGGACACGTCACTTGATATCTCCATGTGTAAGGTGTACGGTAAATTGTGCAGTTTGTAGGAACCTTTATTGTTTGATAAAACATTTATTAATGATATAAAATGTAAATATGTTGATTTCAGTGATTTTATTTCAGTATTGTTGTATTTAAATATAAAAATACATACCTACATTCAGCAATTTGTTACCAACCATACAATGAGTAAGGTAACTATCGTCGATGTTTAATAATATGCAGTAACGGCTAGTGATATTTTTCAAACGTTATAGCTTTAGTGCTCTCTTTATCCTGAATGACCTATAAAATCTTTTCATTCCAGCTTCTGTGTCCTGTTATACAGGTTCTCCTTAACCAATCAATTATTTGCTCATGCTTATTTACCTCACTAACAACGTGCTTTTATTTGTTTAGTTTTCTTTGACAGTCGTTCAATTTGCAATGGAGTACGTCCAAGGAACTAAATCCAGTAACGTGCTTTCTAATCTGAGCTGAGTCAGATAAGATTTCATACTATGCCTTGTGACATCCTGGGTTTTGCAGCAAACTAATGTGCTACTGAATTTCTTGTACATTTGTGCTACGTTTATTTTGTATTAAACGTCCGTTATACGCTAATTTCAACCACTTGTGACTTCCACATCTTAAATGGATACAGTAATCTTACAATTTAAGGACTCTCATCGGACTGAAAAAAATTGAAGGAATCTTTAAAATGAACGTTTAAGTTATGTATGTTTGGAACTTTTGATGGGACCAAAAAAATACAGTTGTTAAAGTGAAAGAATCACTAAACTGAAAGACTTTAAACTGAGAAATTACTGTATTGCCATGCTCCTCAGCAACAGAATTTTGTCACTGTATTCTGTATCACTGACCCCACTCGATGGGGTGACGTAACGGCCCTTGGAGAAAGAGCTCACTAATAAAGAGTGGCAGCGCATGTAAGTGCAGCCTAGCACCCAGTCTGTTATGTTTACTAACACCTAACCAATCTTCCACCTCATATACTGTATTTGCCCATGTACCACCAGAATGTAGCTAGTAGGCAATAAATACACAACACCAACATTAACGTCAGTCAAGGCAAATGCCACGGCTGTGTGTCGGTGGCTACCGGTCCGCTGGACCGTGCCGAACTTGTGGCACGCTGAGTGGCACCAAGCCAACTTGCACCTAGATCCTTTGTCTCACTCGTCTAGCCCGATGAGCGAGCATCTAAGCACTTGTAGCATGACGTGTGGCGGCGTGGAGAATCAAGACAGAGATGTTGATTCATTGCTCCACCAAAAAGAGTCAAAGTACTGCAAGCTTTATAAGTACCGACAACTGCAGACAGAGTGCAGCGTATGCTGCCGCTACACAGCATTCGCGTGCCATGCAGCAGTGCACCAGCCAGACTTGAGCTATCACCATTACTTCTTCCAACATGTTGAACTGTCCTGAGCACTATTTTTACTTTTGGAGCATATTTTAATTCTTAAAACTGTTGTGCCGGGGTCATCTTGTTTAGCCTCGGAACTCAGGCTCCTCGACTGAAGCAGTGTAGCGGCGACATCTTCAGCCATACCCTTGCGAGCTGGGTCTGTTAGATGTTGAACTGGACAACACTTCTATTGAATGATAAAATTATTTGCCATGACTAGCTCGGTCGATGTTCATAAGGGACAACTTACGTTAACCTTTAAATGAAATATTTGATGTCGGTTCCAATTTTTATTCCCAATATTTCAAAACAAAAAAAAATATATATATATATATATATATATATATATATATATTCCTCCAGTCACCAGTGCATCATCGAGGAAGTCTCGTCTGGAAGAAATTAAACAAAAACGGCATGTGGCCTACAATTATGAAGTAGAATGCCGACGCATTCCGCACCAATGGCCTACGCGCTTGGGCGGAAGAAAATTTTCGAGAAAAAAGATTAGCCCAAAATTTAACGAAACTTAAATTGTTTTACAATTATAGACAATTTAGACAATGGTGCTGCCCACGCACAGTAAGTTCATCTCTCCCTAGATTTTCATCTGTGATTCAGGCTGCAGCCCACTCACATGACAGTGCGAAGATTTCTCGTGTCTGGCGATGATCTTTTTGCCTGACCCTGTGACCATTACTGTGCATTACTCAGCTAGCCAATCACAAGCTTGGCCCTCGCTTGTTGCCTAATAAGGCGTACAAGTCCATCTTATGTGCCCCTCACCATTCACCAACATTAACACATAACTACAGTGTCAGCCAATGGTTTACCAGGCTCCAAAACGCTTCCTAATATGGCAGAGGCCGTCTCTACCCCCGACCAAATATGGTATAGACTGGGTACCCTTGCTCAAACAAAGCTATGCTTCCATCACCCTTCAGCCATGTGACTATAATTGGATTCATAATTCCCTAATTGAACTTTATCAAATTTTAAAAAATATGTGCAATTCCTTCCCCAATACACTGTCACCTTTGGAATTTAATTGCATAAACATTACGTTTAACAAAAATATCCTTTAAATAAGCCAATGAATCTTAGGCCTGCAGTAGTATGAAACGTCACCCACATATTTCATTCATGTAATATTCAAATGTTATTAAATTACGTTTTTGATTAAAAGGCAATTAAATTGGAACTGTGTAGTGAAAATGTTAAAATACGGGGTGCGGGTCTTACATGGGGGCATGTGGTACACTGGTAAATACGGTACTTAATGATGCTGTTAGAAATTCAGGAAAAATACTGAACCCGAAACACTGATATCACACAACTGTAACGGGACAATTTAAATACACTGTTTACATCAGCAAACAATGAGAAAGGTGGAAAAAAGCACCTATGCTACTAATTACAATAACATTTAGACATAAATGTGTACGTACAGTACTCACAGAACTGTACTTGCCGGCAAGCAACACAAAACCGATAGCACATTTTATCGCAAACACGCTACAAAATGTGTTGTCTATCACTGTTTCATGTTCACTTTCCTGCGTGTATATCGGCAAATAATATCTTATTTCTTACCAAACAAAGCACTGTGATATTGATATTCCACATTATCTTGCAAGTAGTTTCTCAAGAATGTGTATAAACCAAACTATTTTTCAAAATAAATTCTGTAGCATATGCAGTATAATTTTTACAGCCAAAATATGAGAAAGAGTTATTCAGACGGAAAGCTATCAAAATGAATTATAATCATTAGAGGCACGAGTATTTCACGTACAGTGGAACCTCATTAATACAAACCCTGTTAATACAAAGTTCTCATTAATACAAAGTGGTTTTCTGTCATCTTGGACTGAGATGAAAAATTTAGTATTTACTTTAATGTTCAGTAAAAAGTTCCCTTGTACAGTACATAAAACAATGTAATATTAAATTCAGTGGTTGAAAGAATTCATGGTAGTGTTAATAAAGTTTGTATTTTGGGTCTAAACCTCCTGAGAATATAGTATTTACAAAACTTTTTGAGTTTTTGTAAACACCGGTTAATGCAAACCTCATTATTACAAACTGCAAAAATTTAGGTCCCTTCAGGTTTGTATTAATGAGGTTCGACTGTATTCATCTAGCAACAGCCTAGACTTCTCAGTTCTATACGTGTACCAGATGATGTCGAATATACATTCGCTTCTATTAGTACAAACGTGTAGCACGTGATATTCCCATGCCATGTTTCCTTATTTATAATTGGCTTGCAGTCGTCAAATGTGTTAAAACCGCTCTCGTCTAATCACAGAAGGAGGAGTAAAGTATACGTTATTGACGTTCAACTTGATCTAGAATCAATACGCAAAGTAATTGTGCTTATACTCATAGGGAAAAGGATAATAGTAAAGTACTGCACGCCAGCTGAGTGGCTTGCGCGGAAAGGTGATAATTAGGGCAACTTTTTTGTCGCGAAAAGATTTTTGCAGCACTTTGTTTCAATGTCTCACGTGCACATTGGCAGCTCTGCTTCATGATTACTGGCAGCGTGTCTTTGTTCAATTACATTTCTCATTTGACTGCACCAATCAGAATAAGATTATTGTGACTCCGTATGTCTGTAATTTGCCAAGGCAAGTATGAGTTAAATCATCCAATCACAGACGATGTAGTAGAGCTGCAGACGTGCACATGACGCACTGAAACAAAATGTTGCAAACATATATTCACCTTAAAATTGTGGCTCTAGCGATAATGCATTCCTTGAAACACTATTATTTCGCGTATTCATCTGGTAGCAGCTTAGACTTCTCAGTCCTATACAAACACTGGTCACAGTAGAGTATTCGTTGGCTTCTGAACGTAAAAGAGGTGATTTCACCACAAGTTATTTCCTTATTAATTACTATTTTGCAGTCGTAAAATGTATATCAAAACAACTGTTGTCCTATCACAGCGATGACAGTGAAGTATACGCTGTTGACGTTCAACCTGACCTAGAATCAATACACGAAATAATTGTGCCTCTAATAATCATTTATTTTTTATTAGAGAATGTTATTCTTGCTACATTGATTACAATATGATACTTTCTGAAAACCAATTTTCTAAATTCACTCAAATAGAACACTAATTTACATTACGGTATGTAAAAAACCCACATAAGAAGTGAGAAATACAAGAAGCACACAGACAGGTGTGTATGAGAAACCTACCTTTCAGATTGTCTGCGTATTCGCCAAGATCAATGTTCCTGGCCCATCTGATGAATCTTTGATTGGTCCACACCAGAGGGTCAGCATCGAGGTTCTCGCACTGATGTCGCCTGACTGCTAGCGCCTAAGCATACATAATAATTACCTTCAGTTACAGAGAGAGAGAGTCACTTATCCTGCACTATGCAGCGTTTCCCAAAAGTTTACTCTTGGGAGGAGGGGATGTGACTGTGGTTCTGACAGCCTGTCAGAAAACGGAGGTCACCAAGATAAGGTATTTTACTCTGGGTCCCTTTGTGCTCTTCACGAACATCTCAAACAGTTGTTACAAATACAAGTATTGATTTTATGACATCATAAGTCGTTTAGCCAACTTGTTTTAATATATTTTAGCAATACTATGTCTGCGAAAGGATTGTTAGAATGCAAGGTTTGTAAAGGATAATAAGCATTAATAAATAATTTCTTGAACATCTTTTTGACATCCCTGTAATTTTTTTTTTATGTAAACAGAGCTAGGTAAGCTCTCAACATATTTGAAAGCTCACCATCTCTCAGAATGTAGTGAGTTCAACAATTACTCAAGTAGGTACTATATAATTAATTTCAAGTTGCAAGAATCGACAAAGATTCATGAACACAAAACATCAGTCATATCTTAAACATAAATGTTCTGACGTTACTGAGAGGTTCCTTATTCTTTTAACTAAAACATGTAGACAGGGATGTACAAGTACTTACAAAATCATAATTGCAGGTAAGAGAACATTAAACACGGATGGACGACACATTTTTAGCACAGTTGCACAGCCACTATGTTTCGTCGGCCAAGCCAGCTTCTTCGGGCGGCAAGTGATTACACACTGCAGTAGGCGGGCAATAAGCGATGGTTGGTAACTAGTGCACCTAAAGACCAAGAGGTAAACTAAGGTGTGGTGGGAAATTTGAATGAAAGTTATCGTATGTTGAGGCCTGGTGTCTGTATGGATTTTGGTTTATACTAATGGACTAGTTCCCAGCACTATTGTCTGAAGGTGGTAAGGCTCTCACCACTCTGGTGTTATAACAGGAGTCAAAGGAATGTCTGTCGGAGACCGAGTGTACAGCACATGCAGCACTTCCACCCGTCATATAGCAGTTTGTTACCACTTGCCACCCGAGGAAGCTGGCTTACCCAGCAAAAAGTTGTGACAACGCAACCATGCAAAAATTGTGTAGTCCATCTGTGTTTTATGTTCTCTTACCTGCAAGTATGATTCTGTAAGTACTTGTGCATCTTTGTGTACATGTTTTTTGTAATTAGTAGCCCTAGCATCTTGCTTCCCACCTTCTCTGTTTTTATTTCTTGTCAAAGTTCGTTATCAATATTTAAGGCCATGCTCTGTAGTTTTTCTCACACTGGTGCAAACAAATTGAATTATTTTATTGCTTTTTAAGGTAGAAATAAATTCATAATTTTTTTATTTACTGTGGTGTATTTTTTTCATCTCAATTTTTGTTTCAAATTCATTTTTTGAAAATTGAACTTCATTAGAGCACAAAATACAGAATGTACTATAATAGAATTCCTGACGTCACAAACAATTGTATTATGTTGGTTCTATTACATTGTCTGAAAACCATCCTACTTAATTCATCAATATTCTACTCAGTATGTTTCTGCAGGGTAGATTACTACAGGCATTTAATCAATACTAACTTTAAACACACCAGAGGGTCTTACTCTGTGACTTAATACAATAAAAATTTCAAAAATTAACCTCAAAATATATTTCATTCTTCAAAAATTAACAAATTTGAGTTGACAGCTGTTCCTCCCTCTTAACACAATGCTTTGAAAATATTTGAGTCACTGTGCAGTCATACAATGCATAATTAGACGTAGGCATTTTGCCTGCAAAAAATATTTTGTTTGATTTTGGCTTGTTTTTATAGCAAAATTTGCAATACGTACTTTAATAAATACAAATGAGTTTCAAAACAACATAGTGATTCTTTGATACTAATTTTAGGTTTTTTTAAAATACTATCCAAATCATTTAATTTTTTATTTGTTTAGTTGGTATTTTATGTGCCCTCAAACAGCACTAGGCTTTGGTAGAGGTACATGGGGGAAGGACTCTACCAGGACGTGTTAAAGAACACTATCTATTGTAAACCGGCCAATGGCCAAAAACTTCGTAGATAAATAAAATAAACAAATAAAACCCAGCATTCGCCTGGAGTGACTTCGGAAAACCGAAATCAGGATAGCTGAAGCCGCGGATCGAACCCATATCCTCCTGAATGTGAGGCGAGTGTTTTACCACTGCTCCACAATGCTGGACACATGTTCAAGGTTTGATCTCTGGTCAGTTCAGCCTGATTTCAGTTTTTCATGGTTTTCCGAAATCATTCTAAGCAATTGTTAAGACGATTCCTAACTATAGGCAATGAAAGATTTTATTCCTGTTAACTATTGTCTGTTTTGAGTTATTGGTTCCAAATATAATGATGTCACTATGTGCGAGAAATTAAGTCCTCTACCTACCTCAATATTCATGATGGTCCTAGGCATTTTAAATGCCATAAGTATAGTGGTTATATACTGTAGTTCCTCACCTGTCGATCGTACTTCATCATTCGTAGCAAGTGGATGCCATGCACGATTGAGGCTTGGTGAAATTTTCTCGTGACGCCTAGAAATTTCTCAAGCTCCTTTTTGCTTAAATGATCGAGCATCCTGGCATCCACCATATTTGTGGCAAAATTTTCGGAATACTGAAAAAAAAAAAAAATTAATTTTTGTGCAGTTAATATACAGAAAACTAAAGAGAACAAAAAGAGAATACTTAGTCATTCATGTACAAACATTTCTAAGCTCTGTGTTATTGGTTTTACACAGTTACATAAATCAGTATGTGCAAGTAGCGTAATCATCAGGATTTCATAGTTCTTCTATCAAATTATACACCAAAATTAAAATTATTGCACTTGAGCATTCATCCTCTGTGCTAGTAAAACCATAAATTCAAAGAAACACAGCATCAATTTCTATACTTTTTTTTGTGTAAAAGTTATTTTCAGTTATGTTTCTCAGTTTTTTTACTATCAACTACAGTTGTGTGCTAAAGATTTAACCTTTGAAAAAATCACTAGCTGTTACTGCATATAAGTCAACTTTAACAATACTAGTTACATTATTGTTTGTATGGTTGGTACCCAATCATTGCATGTAGTTCCGTGCATTTTATTATTTTAATACAACATTTGTGAAAGAACATCAAATGCAATCGACCTCGCTGTATTTAATGTACTTTAAAATATTTATTTGTAATCTTATTGACATCCCTACTGACTGTATAATTTGACTTAATTAGCGCCAGCACAAAATGATGCAACCGGGCTGCTACTGACGTTGACACATTGCAGTTAGTGCAGTGCACAGACGTAGTTCCAAATTCCACAGACAGGCGGCATCAGAGTTAGATTTTCGCCGCTTCGCTTGGAAGCGAATTGAGTCACTGAGTGTGTTTGTCCGTTGTGAAATAAATATGTGTTTCTGATACACATATTCAAAAGTATTAGAAGTGACTGTTCATGAATATCATTGCTAAATAATGTAAGGTCATTAGTAATTTGTAAATATTTATGTTTTACAATTGCCAGCCGAGTGTTTGGATTTAGAAACAGTATTTATTTTCTGTTGCACACATGAAGAAAATTGTGTTATTTATTGTTTCTGTTAAGTGCATCGTCGTCGTTCATGGCAGTATGCTGAATGGAACTTGAATTGCGTGTGTCGTGTGTTTTTAGTGGCGGTTTTTAATTGCATAGCCTATTAATATACTACGCACACATTTACGAGATAAGTAATGGCAATAGTGCGTGTTGTACCAATTAGAGTCGATGCAGAGAAACTAGTGTTATGACGTTAACTCGCAGGTATTTATAACTAACATTACTGTTGATTATAGCATATACTGTATATACCCAGGTACCACCAGCACCAGCACCTTTTCAAAAATATAAGTTTGTAAAAGTGGGGTGCGGGTGGTATGTGGGTCAAACTGCACTTGGACCATTTTTGCACTCTGACGAAATGCTCCACCATGTCAGTAATCTGCCATAGTACAAATTGACACCCATATCCTGTTGCAAGGTATTGTTTTACGTGAAATACCTTAATAAATTCACGTAATAGCTGTGATAACAATGTGGAATGATTACATTGGCCGCGCAGCTGAGCAAGTGGTTGAAGATGGGATGGGCAGATGGAGCGAAGCGTATGGGGGTCGGGGCAGGCAATAGAGCCAGCAGTCAAGGTTACATTGCTCTCGGCATTGCCATGTTGCAGCTTGCTGCGCAGAAACTATCTCGAGCGTGATTTAGCGAAGTGAAGCACACACCGTTAAGGTTCCTATCTACCTGCACTTGAAACGCATTGCAGCGAGTTACAAGTAATCATATTTGGAAGAAACTTCTCAACGCGAGTTAAGTTTGTACATCTATGAAAAGAAAACATAGTTCAAAGAATGTTTCAAATAATTAAAAAATTAGAATCACTTATTGGGAACATGATTTTCATGACTCTCAAAATGACTAAAAACAGCTTTTTCAAACTGCAGTACTGTATCTAGGAAAATTCCAACCAAATTCGAAAAACATAATAATAGAAATAAGCGCTGGAATTTGAACCGTAAGTATCGCAAATAAAATAATACGGTCACTGCTTAAACTCCATAGAGAAATGAATAATAGTAAAGCTCTGTGCGCAAGTTGCTGGGTTTGCGTGTAGAGGCGATAATGCACTACATATGCTGAACTACGTCACTCTTAACACTCCAAAGGTTTTGTGCATACACCAACGCAGCCAGATAAGAACCTTAAGTACATAGTAGCTTCACACGTGTATTGGCTGAAAGTATTGAGATGAATGGTAAAAGGCTACATTCATTCACACATGTAGAAAATTAGACTATCAGTGAAGCGGAAGAGATCGTTAACCGTGCTGCAAGAAGAAAATATGATGTCTACGAATCATGTGTGCAAGATTTGAGGAAAAACAAAGACACGCTACTAATGGCCAGTGGTGAGAGACGTGCGTTTTGTGGTGCGGCAACAAAGTTTCCAAAAATTCTGTTATTAATAAATAATACCATATAGGCAAGTGTAAATATAAATTTTCTTATGTAGAACATACCATGTTTACATTATGCACCGTTTTTTCTTAAGTAATTATGTGAACCAAGTTTCGTGGCTGGAACGCTCTATAGATCGTTCGTTGCCCAGCGCACAACATGAAAGCGGGAGTTAGAGAGCAAACGGTAAACAACTGGCAAGGTCACGCACACTCGCGCCTAGTCAGATATCTTGTCTGTCGCCCGCTACGTTGCCACGCAATACTCGCACCCGCCTTCTATATGTCATAGTTGTTAAATTTTGGAACCAAAATATATGTTTCACTTTGTCAATCATTACGATTTGTGTCTGTTTAAAAACAAACTAACTCCTGATACAAAAAGATTTTTTTACATGCAGATCTGCTGTGAAACTTTTTTTCCCACAATGTCATTCTAAAAACAAGGGTGCAGGTCTTACACGGAGACGGGTGGTACCTGGGTATATACAGTATTCAGTCCTTGTGCATTTAATGAGTAGATATTGTAGACAACATTTTTATATAATCAGTGTAGCCTGATATAGTTGTAAACATTGTACAAGCCTCTGTAAATAAAAGCACGTGGCAATGTTTATGTTTACATGCAGCGTAAAGATATACATTAGCAGAAAATTGAAATTAATCAGTGCGTTTTTGAGCGCTCACTTAAGCTCGAATTACCTATAATAAACAATACTTTAGAGAGACAGGTGTCAGAATTCTTATATAGAATGAAATAAGTCTAGTGGCGCAATGTTATGAATGGGGGTTTAAGATAACCTCACTTCATTGTACTAATACAATTCATAATTCTAAAGTTCAAAAGAGTTTCAGGACTGTTAAACATGTTTTAACTAACAAAAAAAATATAAGTATATACAGTACAGCTCCTATTTTACAAGGCCTCATGGTGCCGGAGAAGGACCTCGTAAAATTGCTGCATCATAAAACCAGTACTTGTAAAATTGAGCTTACGCATCATGGTGCCCGAGAACAACCTTGTAATATCACTGTATTGTAAAATCCAGTACTCACAAAATAATCGGGGTAATGTCTCATGGTGCCAAAGAATGAACTCTTAAAATCGCTAACTGGTAAAATCCAATACTTGTAAAATTGGGGTTATGCTGTACACATAACTATTGATTATCTTTAAAAAAGTTACACGCCACTCCGACACACAAACAACTTGCTCAATTTGATATCAATATGAATACCATTATGCTATCATTACCAAGAACATGAAATTTATCTACAGTGTTTGCATCTGTTGTCATTGAAGAGAACCTGCTATCTTCGTCAGTGTTGTTTTCGTTGTGCTGTCTCGCCTACAATCTTTTCTGTCGCTGTGTTCATTTGTGTTGTCCTCGTTGTTTTTTGTCCATCATCGTTGTCCTTTTCATATACTTTGTTCTGTCTGTTTTTTGTTTTTGTTAGTCTCTATTATCTTATACTGACTATATTCCTATTCTGGAATTATTTATGTGTTTGTTGACAAAGACCATATCTGGTCTTATTTAATTTTTTTTCATAATTTTGTTGCATTTTTTATTTTTTTATTTTCTTTGTACTTTTATGTTTTTGTGGGTTTATCTGCGACTTGGCAACATTCGCAAGCAATGGCGTATATCCATAAATACTCATCTTGTCAGTATTTGCTCAGTATATATATTCTAAATTTATTTAATATTTCTGGTAGTGTTGTTAATACAACTGAAGTATGTTTCGTAGTGCTACAGAACAGCTATTCTCCCTTTGTGCAATACATATGTACTTTCTTATTTTGTTAAAGTTATTATGTCTAAAGCTAATTATTTTAATTTTATTTACAAATTTGGTATGCAAGCATGTAGTACATTTTTATCCATATTTTGATTTCATGTTTTTGATGTTTTTTGAAAAATATTCAAAATATGTGAATAATTTCAAATTAGATTATAAATTTGATTTGAATTCAAAAACTTGTATTTGCAGTACCCTAACAAACAGATGGTATAAAATATTTATCAGCTAGGATTTTATTTATCATAGTCTATTTGGAAAAAAAAAAGTAGTCAACAGGCAATGTAGTAAATTCCAATCACAAACACAAATCAAAATTCTAGAAGAAATGCCAAAAATAAAAGTTAAAACAACACTAAATGAAACATGCCCCGAATATAAATAAAATTTGGCTGTGAGTTGAAAGATAGAGTGAACAAGGTAGTGAAGGCAAAGATGACCTTAATGATGTCAGTGTGTCACGTGAGATATGTGCTCTCAACTCATCACTTCTACAGCCTGAGTTTTAACTGATTTTAACAATTTTTTTGTCTTCATGCTTTGGCCGAAGGTTAGGGTATCATCGAAGAAAAAGCCTACACTGCAACTAGTGAAAGCATTTTTAGTAGATTTTTAACATTTTATATTCTATTCTTGGAAATCTATTTTTAATATAAATTTCTGAGACTTCTTTTTAAGGTTCTTAAACATTTTTTTGTTAAATCACAGTTTTCTGAATTAATTTAATTGGGGTTCAACTGTATGTTATAATCAATATAGTGTGAAGTTATGTGTAGCTCTACTTTACATATAAAATGCTTGTAGAGATATTGTTCTATAATTCATGTAGTCAGCACTTAACATCGGGGTCTTTAGCGCTGGTGAAGGGTGACATTAGGCGCCGGAATGAAAGTGCGGGGAAAACTGAAGATTCCGAGAAAAACTGCTGACCAGCAACACCATCCAGCACGATTCCCTACTAAAAAAGAGAACATTAATCTGTTTATCTACTTGCCTAGTCTGGTACGTCATTGCATGATTACACTCTATTCTACTTGCCTTCTCTGGTACATCATTGCATGTTTACATTCGGTTTAATGTAAAGTGTAGTTACAGTTTCCCTTTCAGCAATTAATTTTCCCTATCAGCAATTTATATACTCATTCCATTTGTAATTACAAATAGAGCAATATAAATATCAAACAGTGTAAATGGATTTCATCATACTCAAACTTAACTTCTGTTGCCATAAGCAAACACATTTTTAAAATATTATATTTTACCAAGATGTTCTTAAAATGTGCTCACTTTGCAAAGAATTGCTTCTATTATGCTCTCGTAATTCAAAGAAAGAAGTTGATGCAAAACGTTACTGCTTCTACACTTAAACTTTGTTCATTCAAACCAAGTGAACATTTTTTATTTCTGCCATTATAAAAATATTTCATAATACTTCCCAGTATTTATAAAACTTTTGTTCCAGGTGTAACAACATAAATTTTTTGTGCTATATTTTATAATTTTATATTGTTACGAAAAAGTTTTATTCACACTGTTCTATATACTGTAAAATCTATTCCACAAACATACACACTTATCTGACAATTTTGCTGGTATGGTTATGTTCCACTGAGTATCATCATTTGAGCTCCACAGTTTTTTATGTTACATATCGTCTCTAGTTCAGGTATCTTATACGTATATATTTATTCATGGAACAATATTGGGGTTTGCCTCTGAAATACCGTGTTTACGTACATATCTTACGCTCTTGCATATCTTACACACCCTACATTTTCATGTCTGAATACATAGTAAAATAATTTTTGGCAGTATAAAAGTGGTTCTTTACCTCGAAAGCATAAAAGTGGTTATTTGTCTCGGAAGCATAAGAGTGGTTCATTGTCTCGAGAATGAAAAAATGCCTGACTTATCATACGCATCCTCTGTTTTGAACCAAAGAAATCGTAACAAAATGTAAGTTACATGAGTAAATAGTAAACCAACACACTGATTAGTTCTGGAAAGAAAATAAAAAATAGGTTTGCAGATAATTTGCATGCTACACTTACAAACCTCTTCATTCCACCCCCAATGGCCTACGTGCACGAATGGAAAGAACAAACTTAGGAGTACAAAGATTTAGTCTGGAATTTCACCACATACAGTATTACAACTTTAGAGAGAATGTTAAGACCATGGTGATGCCCATGCACTGTAAATTTGTCACTCCCTATTCAATCATAAGATCTTCGGGCTGCAGCACACTCGCATGACTACTATCATCCCAGGTGCCACGTTTTCTCGTGCTTAGCGATGGTTTGTTCGCCTGACCCTGTGACCACTATTGCATATTTCTCAGCTAAACAATCGCACACTCGGCCCTCCCTTGCTGCCTAACAAGGCATACAAGTCCGTCGTACAGGTCCCCCACCATTCACCAACACTAACACACAACTTCAGTGTCAGACAATGGTTTTCCAGGCTCCAACAGAATGCTTCCTTATACGGCAGAAGACAAACAAGAGAAAATATGTAAAAGAAATAGGAGTTCCAGTATTACGTAATACACGAATGTCTATTTATTTTACAAGTTCAACATACCCATAGTGGACACAAACGTTTTACGACACGCAGTAACGTAGTGTATAAGCAAATTATGCGCCAAGTTAATTGTTTTAAGTACATAATGGTGATAACCCAATAATGAAAAATAATATCACGCTATTATTTATAGCGTTTGTGTAAAAAAGTAAACGTATTCGGCACGAGGCGAGAGAGATATAAGACGTCGTGAAACAACCTTGGCTGTGCTATAGTTAAATGAGCATATGCGCATGCGCTGGAACTTTGCGATTATAGTACGACCTCAATATAGATCCTAATACGTCATAGTTGATGGAGACAGGCCGGCCGGCTTGGCACAGGCGGCAGCGCCGCCGCGTGGTCTTCAAATTGTCACTGCCACATTTTTTAACGGATTTTCACTATTTTTGTTTTATTTTTAATATTGTGACTTACAAGTAATAACTGCAACTCTACAATTCATATTTTAATGCAGTGAATTAGATAATGTATGTTTTATTCATTGTCAGTGTAATTCCTTACCATTTTTTTTTTCATAGAATTTTTATTATTTTTTTAGGGTTCCTGAGATTGTATTCGTAGAATCGCTACCTTCGTTAAATTCAGGGTTCGTAAAATCGGGGGTCTAGTATATATGTCAATAAAGATACGAGATTCCTTCCCCCAATACGTTGTCACCTTCGAAACTGAAATACATAAATCAATGCATTTTAAAAAATTCCTTAAAATGACCCGACATACCTTACGCTTTTAGTGTTACAAGCTGTCAGAAAATTGCACACATTTGTGGACTTCACAATAAGGAGAGATAGTATTGTATGAATGAGGAGCACCTGTGCGAGCCCCAAGTCTGGCAGCCACTCGCTGGAGACCCAGGTGTGCCCTAGTTGGGCAATACAGGGGTACCGCACCAGGGAGGGGTGCCTGTGTTCCTCTATGGCGAGCCGCAGCTTCTTGCGGTGCATGGGATGAGTGATGCCGAGCCCCACCTCCAGCTCCACGTCGCTCAGCTCAAGAAGCACCTGTGACACGAGAGATATGCAGAGGCCTCTGTGACTCAGCAGCTACGGCCAAGGCTGGTGACGGCCTCCATTCTACCACGTCGTTACAACAGGCTGGTGCTAACCTCAACATGCTAACATACATTCATTTTTTCACACCTTGCTTGAATCAGTAACAACCAAGGAGTGGGAATAGCCGTAGGGACAAGGATCACATGGTGACTATCAATAAAATCGAAATAACACCAAAATGCATGTTAAAACACCATCACACACTGAAATTATATAAAATTAAATTAAATCACCCAGAACTCTGTGTTTATAAAACATTGATTATTTATTTCCTCAAAAAAAATAAACTAATTTTTTAATGTGCTAAATGAAGGCAATACATATTGTATTACGTAAGTTGCTTTTTCTCAATTAAATTAGTTTTTAAAAGTTATGTGTTACAATATAAAATGGAAATCTGGTGAAGTACATATTTTTATGAACCATATTGTTTACAAAAATAAAAAACAGTAACACTGAAATCTAAAACATCAAAAATTAAAGTGATTTAAATATAAAACCACAAAATCTTGTCCGTGTTGTGAGGCGGTCCACCCACCACTTAGGCCTTTATTTTTCATGTCTTGATTTTATTTATTTCCTTATGTTTGACTTATTGAATTTATTATTATCTATTTAATTACTTTGAGGTATTGTTGACAATTGTTTGACTTTTATCTGTATCAGTTTTGAAATTGTTAAATTTTATATGTATTTAATTTTGTTTGTTTAGGCTGAGGCAACTTTGTATTTTAATTTAAATTTAATAATATCATTTGCAGCTTAACTGTTATTGTATTGTAACTCAGGGCTGGGTGTATTGTTGGCAAGTATAGTTGGATGGCACAGGTGTGCCTGCCCAGTTCCTGGAATTGCTATATTTAGTTTTAACCGTTTTTCTAATACTTTTATTTTTCATGAAGTGCACGTGTGCCGCCACTCGTTGAGTGTGTGAGAGAGACAGTAATATGTTTGCGCGGGCTGGCTTGGGCCAATGAAAGGAAACGTGGTTCAAATTTATTTAAAATTATGTTGTAAATTATTATGTAATTATGGTTTTCAGAAGAATATTTTCACTTTTCAAGTTGTTTTAAAGTATAAAAGTTTGTAATTTGTTATTATATTTAATTTAGTTTTAATTTTCCGTTACGTTTTTACCTTGGTGCGCTGGGTGGCCACTAGAGGCGCTGCAGGGAGAGAGCAAGCTTCGCGAGGTCAGCCATTTTTACTTGGTTTTCGGACGCGGACGAGGATGGCGGCCTGGAACGGTTGGTGGGCTGTGTGGGAGCGAGGTGGCGGAGCAGCCACATATACGTAGCTAATCTTTCTGTGCTGGTATCACAGAGTGGAGGGCTCGCAGGTTTGCGAGAACATTATGGTTGAGATGTCGTGGCGTGTTTTGAACTTTGAAAATGTGTTTTAATTTATTTTTTTTAAAGTTTTGGGGTTGAGCTGTTCTCTCCCGGGAGCGTCAGGCTTGGACAATGATGAAGACTATTATGATTGAATTCTAGAGTTTCTGTATGTAAAGTTGGGTTTTTTAAAAAGTTAATTAATAAAAACAGTCACGCCAACAGGTTTTTAATTTCATGTATATACAGCAAACCTATACGATCACAACCGGCCACATCAGAGGTTAAGTCAACAATTATGTAAAGTAGCGTCATCTTCATTAAGTATCGCCCGACGTGTTACATTTCTGGTGCCGTGACCAGGATGTTCGAAGGTTGTCAACAATATCTTCACTAATCTTCAGTTAGCCGACCCGTTACAGTGTCAGCTCTTCTGAAGCCTTTGTTATGTAATTCCTTTAAAGAGACAGCCTGTCCATGCTGCAGAGCGGTGTGCACAGCTTCAGCCGATAGAGAAAACATCTGTGCATGATGCTTAGGGTTAGCATTAAAATGATGTTACATACAAGCATGCGTATTTAATGTCCTCTAGTAATCTGCAAAGCTTATTTCGTTGCAACATTAAAATCACAAAACTTAAGTTCTTGCAGTCTTTTTTTTTAATATGAAAATTTTGGTGCAGAATCATTACACATGTGTACGATACACCTTTATCTTGCAAACTGCATCATACAATGTCAAGGTCACCACTGTACGTTCCATAGAGGTTATTTGTCAGCAGTAGTTATCAGCGAGAAGACTGCATGACAGTACAGTGACTTGTGCCTAGAAGCTAGGCCAAAGCATTGTACATGCTGTGTTGCTCTCAGCATTTTGGCATTTCTAGACCCCGGATGCAAAAAAATACATCCTCTCAGGCAGCCACCTTAAATCGTTTTGTATAGTATCGTAAATTTTTAATGGAAACATAGCAGCGTGAGTAATAAGAAAAGGTGTAAAGGTTTCACCATACTTAAAAGTTAATATCTGATACCACAATAAAAAATATATTTTTATTACTGCACTAATATACACCCACAGACACCTCACACAGTGCAGACTAGTGTCAAGAAATGTACGTCAGTGTAGCCCAAGCAGACACCCCACAATTTATGAGGCCAGTGACTTGACATTTCTTGTTACGTAAATGATAAACAAAAGGAGAGACATTTAAATTACCTTTAGATTAATTAGTTTGTTAATATTAAAACCCTCAGACTGTAACATCCATTTACAAAATGTTCTACCCAGTCTATAGTCGCCTAGGGTGGCAAACCTCAGAACGTGTATATTTTCCTCACTTAGTTTTGCGCAGCGATTCTAAATTCACTAATGAGAATTTAATTACAAAGTTATTAAGTTGCAGAGATAATTAGCTGCACCAACCTCACCAGTGAACAAATCAACACTAATAACGAGTGAGAATTCACATAATTCAGAACATTTGCTTGAAGGGTTAATTGTGTATTTTAAAATGTTGATGTATGTAACATCTCTTTCATTAGGACTATCATTAATTTATGAATGACAAACATTCAATCCCCAGTGTTATGCACCACTTTGTTCCACATGTAATCATTTCACCCCTCACCTAGGGAAATGTCATTCCTCCCCTCTGACCGCAACCCTTCGGACAAAGGGTGGGAACGACAGTCTTTATCCACCTGGCATCGAGAACGTTCATGCGTCTGGCAATGTTGCGACCTCGGGAAATGCAACTTTATTTCACCAACCATATTTAGCGTCGATAGTGTCTCTTGTAACCTAAGTAACTCCGTAACCTTTTTGTATTTATTTCATTGCCCCCCAGGGACTACCCGTTCTGTGCATAATACTCGCTCCCCACACGTTATTCCAACTTAATATTCCACCGCACCATGTGCAGCTTTGTACCGTACTAGCTAACAGACGGATACAGGTCTGTACCTGCTTCAGTGAATACAGTATGTTCATCACATCACACATAATAAATCCTGTGTTTTTCAACAGAATCAAATTGTGTGTCAAGAACTTTATTTGTACCCTGCGTCACGGGGGAGTGTATGGGTGACGCATTAATCTGTCAGCATTATAACTTCATTCCAGTGTATTGTGAACTTTCACGTATTATATAATATACATATATTCTTCATGTAGGACCAGTGTTATGAGATGTGTATGGACTTGCGTACTAGTTTTGTCATTTGTTTTAATTGTGGGACTTTGTTGTTCTGTGTGCTAAAATCATTATCATCATCACTACCATTGACAGTCCAGCATGGGCCAGGGGTTCGCCATGACATCTATGACCCACATTTCATCCACAATGAGTCTCATGCTAGACCGAGTATTAGGTTAGCTGGCATCCAAATTCTTAAAATATGTAACTTTGGACAATCATTTATCGCCATTTCATCACCCGTAATCCCAGTTACATCACAACTAAAAATCATTTTTAAATATATGGCTTGCAGGTCCTAGGCTTCAAACCAAAACCTAGGACATATTTAGACATACTGTATGTTGGTCTGCACCTGACAAAAACCATACTAGGGTATTGTACCCCTATCATTAATTGGTAGACAATAGCCGTAAATAAAAATTGGCTAAAAACTTTAAAATACATAACAGAAACGTGCCTAAAGCGAGCATCTGCTGAGTACTGCCACGTGGCTGGTGAGTTCGGCTGCCCACGAGACACATAAAAGCAAGTGTGACTCGTAGAGCTCTCTCCCCTTGTGATATCTTATCTACTCTACCAGCAGTGGCAGGCAGCCTGTAACAGTGTACCATGCCCACTACTGATCCCGCAGCATCATAGTTAGTCACCCTATCTGTCACCCACTCCCCACAGGGTGGAAAACATTCCAGCCAGTCGGCACCAATGAGCATACACGTTTGGTCTGGCACTCTCAGCCAGAAGAGGCCTAGTGGTTGGCAGAGGAATGGTAGCAAGATGATGTGTCAGATACAGTTGATGGAAAGGCAAAGGAAAGAAGAAAGGCAAGATGTCACTTCCAAGATAACCCATGACTTTTGACAGTAATTGCCGAGAAAGTAGGGTTGGAATCGTGGACATGTTCTGTGAGTGGTGTGTGTCCTGAAACTGGCAGACCAAAGAACTCATTCATTGTAGGTTCAGGGAATTACTATACCACTCTGTTTCCAGCCAAGCTCTTGAGTGGTAGCCGATGAAGTCAACTTCTGCACCTGCAGTTATCTTTAGTGACTTTGGGATGAAAGTTCATAAGTGAGGAAGAGTGGTGGCTATAAGCGATGATTGCTCACCTTGCCGCTCTTGACATTCTCAGCACACCGGGGGCCATACTGTGGCATGCCGAGGGCAATCTCGAGCCAGGCCAGGACAGTGGGAGCTCGCCACCTCTCCATTGGTACAGAGGCCGCTTCCCGTAGTAGCCGCAGCTTCTCTGCATAGCCTTCCTCCGTGAGCGGCGACCAGCTACGGTATGGGTCTGCAGAGTCTGAAACAACCATTTAGTTTTGTGACAAGTGGTATGCTGTGGTTTTAATCGAGAGGCCATGGACCCTCCTAACCGGGCTGGCTGCCCAAATTATATAGTCCACTGTTAGGAATATAATCGGGCTACAGTGAAATCAATTCTTTAACCATAATTATCTGCAATTATAGCTTCCTTGCAGCTTGTATTGTAATTTTACAACTAAACTGCATTTTGACACTTCAAATACATTAGCTGTCTATGTAAAATGGCTTTTTGCACATCCAGCCTGATCTGCCTTCACATTAGATTTGATTTATGTGAGTTGGCTACCTCACAGAAAAAAGGGGGAAGGAAGGGGGTGAAGAGGGTAAGGGGAAGACAGAGAGAAGGGGAGAGGGAGAGAGGACAAGAGGGAGAGAGGACAAGAGGGAGTGGGCAAGATGGAGAGGGTGAAGAGGGGATGAGGAGAGGGAGAGGGGAAGGGAGAGGAAGAGGATAGGGAGAGAAGAAGAGAGGTAAATATGAGAGGGGTGAATGGGAGAGGGAAAGAAAAGAGGGGGTTTTGGAAGAGGGGGAGGGTTAGAATAGAGGATGAAAGAGAGAAAAAGAGAGAGGTAGTAAGAGAAAAAGAGAGGAAAACCATGCACATGGTGGGACATGGTAAGTAATGTTTACTGTCAGGTGAACTATCCTGTCACAAGACAACTAGAGGAACACTCTTAAGTCAGTCTCTAGCTGCACAGGTTTGCTTGTCGACTGGCTGGCTCCTAGCTCACCTTCCTGGCTGCTGGGACTGGCAGCCTTCCTGTGCCTGCTGCGAGCAAACACCCTGGAGATACTGCCCCAGGTGCCGCCCCGGCTGCCGCCACTGCGAGACTGCTGGGCTTTGCCCGCTCTGCGAGGCTCCACGTCCGTTGTTGCCGGGGCATTGCTTAGCTGCTCCACTGACCTGCACAGACAACAGCAGTGAGCCTCAGGCGTGTGGCACTATTTACAGTGGAACTTCCTATAACGACAGTTGATAATGGTAAAATGAATATAGCTATAGCAAATCTCCGTAGTATTAAAATTTAAAAAATGCATTTTGCACCACTCTACCAGAAAAACAATTAATCTAAATAACCAACGAAAAGTCCTAGAACATTTTCTTACTTACCTTGATAAAACGCTGTTGTCAATGGACTTTGAAAACGTATTTGCATTCAGCGGTGACAAGGAAGGACTGCAGTCTTTAGGGGTAGTGGCTGTGGAGAAAGAGATATCATGGTCACAGCCACATACTTTGCTGGATACTTTCAAGAACACAGGTATAATTAATGTTATATCGAATCTAGGGTCTCCATCAAGAGAAAAAAAAACATTTGTTTTTAAATAAAGATGCTATCATACTTTAGAATATTTCGCAAGTAAGTTTCTCCTGTACATTGCACAACTGAAGTGCAACTGTTCATACTACAGACAGACCTAGGAGACTATTTTTGTTTAGCTTACCCAAGTAAAAAATTATCAGCATAATTTAATTATTTTATTCACTACTTAAAAATGTTGGCTGTACACAAAACGTCAACAACAAATGATTCAATTCACCAGAGGTAAAAGATAAACTGTTACCAGTAAATGCCACATAAATTATGTATAGCATATGTTAGTTCAGCCTACTTTCTATAAATCCAATCATATCTGATGCTTGCCAAAATCTTGAGATAATTACTGTCAGTATCATTAACAAACGTTAAGTATTCATACAAAGAATCACAGAATTCAGTGTTAGTAATTTATAGTTTTTGTGTTACAACTAGTTTCAGTACGACTGAAATACAATTTCACATGCAGCTAAGCACAGGTGGCCACCAACTGATAACCGGAGCATGTACTCTTTATTCATAGAAATTTGAGTAAGTTAAAGTTCTCACAGCCGTGGAGAAGTTGGTACATAATCTATTCTACAAGTGAATGCCTTGGATTTATACCATTTCTATACCCCACCTCTGTTATATTGCTCAACTTTTTTTGTATATTAGGCAATACCGTATATAGAAAAAAGCTTTACAAATTTTTTTTAACTGTTCAACCTAAATATCCTTATTATTTTGTAACTGGAAACAGGTGGTAAGGGAAAAAAAACTACCTACAATCTTATACAAGTGACTAGCGGTCAAAACAGTAACAGACACTATGCTGTATGGAATGGATTTTCCGAAGTGAACAGAACAATAACCAGTGCATCAAGCAACCTCTCTAATCCCTGAATTATGAGAAAAACCACACATCCAAATCAACAAGGATCAATCCTCCATAACTTATCAGGGCTGCCAGTATCATTTCATCTTCACTTTTTCATGCTTTCAATTCAGATAATACGCAGTTTCAAGGACAGAATATTGTTGCGAGCCACGACTGTCTGGCTGGGCGGTGTAGTACGATACTGTGGTGGCGGAACTAGGACACCCCCCTTCCCACCCACTCGGCGCCGTGGCTGTCGGGCAGGGCGGCGAAATACATTACAGTGGCGGCAGCGCTAAAAGACCTCCTCGGGTGCTGCATGGGTTGTATTACTCCATGATAACCACCTGCACCTCGTATCGGGTAACCGAGGGAAAATATCGTGATTTGGAATGATCCTGTTTCCTCTTTATCTTTCGGGTTGGTGCTTGACTTTGAAGCGACATCTTTCCAGGAGGTTGGAGAACAGAGACCCGCCAAGATAATTCGAGAAGAAGGAGGGTGGGGTATATAAGGGGGAGCTGCAGCAGGAGCGAGAGAGTTTTTGCTGGCATGTGCCTAGTGTGATCTCAAGTGATAGTGACAAGTATTGAATTGCGACGACTGTTCAAGGGTGTCCAGCGAGTGGGACCGTAGCAAGTAGTAGGAAAAAGGTGATTCTAGGCCAGAAAGATTCTTCGGTATTACTTCTTTGGGTCCACCATTGTGAGTGACTAGTAACCTTTCCATATACAGAGAACTTATGTAGATGTATTTTTTTCCCCATGTAAATAGTAGTTATTTGTTCTGTTTGACATTTATTGTGGTAAATTTGTATAGACATAGATTTTTTTGTATATACAGTTGTAAATAAACTAGGTTAGCTTTATTTTCTTTATTTTATCAAAGACCTCCATCCCCAAATGTACCTAGCCCGCAAGCTTGTAACAATATGTTGGATTTGGTTTTAAAAATTACTCTAACTACGTGTCGGAAAAATGCACTCATTTGTAGATTAGACTGTAGTTGGTAGCAGTAGCAGTGGAATGATAGCTGTTGGCCTTTGAGTTTGAACAACTGAATATTTTTAGACAGCACTAGGGCTGGTTTTTAATTTTAGCAGGCTACTTGATACCCTGGGGCTCTTTCCTCACTGAACAGTGCTCTTAGTTGTTCAGGCACCATACCTTAAGGTAGGTCTTTGTTTAACAACGTGGTTAGGTTCTTTATACGTACTGCTATCAAGGTGTTGTTCACATCATACTTGGCCATGTTATTTACAATGATCTTTGTACAACATTTAAACATGATAGTAGGATATTGAAATATACATATTCGGTACAAAAAAATTGTTCCTAAACGGAATACAGTCTATAGAAAATTCACTGGAATTTGTTAAAAGTATGAAAGCAATGAAGTATTGAAATAACTTAAAATGAGGACATACTGTCTTGCCTGTTTTAAATGGAGTAAAACTAACATGTGTCAGTGGTATACTGTTGTGAAGGTGGATTAACCAAATTGGTCAATGGCGGCACCCACAGCCTCGGTTAGCTGAGGTTGCCTCCAACTGAATGGGCTTACCTGTGAGCCTGTAGGTGGCAGCTGCACCACATAGATGTAGGTTATTACCGGTCTAGTAAGCCAGTAACTGAAACTTATATCCACTCGAGTTTATAAAGTTAAATAGTGGACGGACGATGGAAAACCACAAAATCTATGTCCAAGGACTTTGAACAATGGAATATTGACCTAAAAAAAAATGACGAGTTGGTGGATATGATGGAAAGAAGTAATTTAGATGTTTGTGGAATGTGTGATACAAATTGGAGAGGTGGCAGACAGCTGGGACTGGTAAAAAGATACAGACATGAAGGAAGAAGAAACTAAGTTGGTTTCTTAGTAAAAGAAGAGTGGAGGTGGAAGGTTAAATGATTGCCAAGAATTATTGCAAGTATGTGCACTACAGGTAAGATGTATCACTGAGGAGAAGAAGGAATTTAAGGAATATTTCGAAATAAATTTAGGAAAAGGGAAGCAGATAGTAATGGGAGACTTCAATGCCCAAGTCCCAAGTAGGAAAAGACAGAAAGGGTTTCGAAGAAGTGTTGGGTAACAAGGGCTGGAGAGAAATAAATAATGAGGAGAAGAAATTATTAGAGCTAAGGCAAGAAACAGCTTGCAAAAAGAAAACAGCTAGTTCATAACATTGCGAAACAGTCATTAGATCACTAGATGCAGCTAAGATGACAAGCAAAAGTCTGTGATTGACTATTTCTTGGATATGGAAGTAAAGAAATGTACTGTGAATCTTAAAATGATAGCAACTGAGACATTGGAAAATGATCATAGACTGTTTGCTAAATATAAATGAGAAAATAAAGATAAGAAAAACATTATAATTTAAGAATGTAATTAAGAGCACGATACTAAAAGATTAATCACAGGGAGTTGAAAAGGAATGGAGAAGATTTAAGGAAGGTTTTGTAGGAGCAGTAGAAGATGTATGTACTATAACAGGGGACAAGAGGAAATAGAAGGACACGGCATAGTGGAAAAGTAGAGTATAAAGAGCAGTATAAGAAAAATAAGGCTTTTAGAGAGTGGTTCAAAACACTTAGTACGAACAAAGATATCCTGTACAAGGAATAGAAGAGAAGCCAAATATGTAATTACAAAAGAGAGAAAAGTGTGGTACGGAAGAGTAGACAAGGATGTTGGAAGTGGATATGTGCGGGAGTAAAAAGATACTTGACAGTCAGGGGAGACATAGTATGAGAAAAGGCAACAGGTGAGAATGAATGATGAACAGGGTGCAACAATAGAGTCTATAGAAGAGGAAAAGGAGTAATGGAAGAACTGTTTTGAGAAGTTACTGAACCCTGTTAACATAACAGAAGACATGAAGAGAAAGAAGAGCAGTCAAAAGTGCCAGTTAGGCATGATCAAGATATCTCGTGGAGGGAAGTGGAGTTGGCACTAAAGACAATGATAAACGGGAAAGCCCTGAGTATAGAAAAACTGATGATACATATGCTAAAAGCAGCAGGGTTAATTGGAATACAGTGGTTACATGGAGTACCGAGGGTGATGTGGATGATTTATACAAGTGCAAACTCTGGTAAGTAGAAGGAATAAAGGACAACTGTTCCTCTATTTTGAGTTTATTAGTTACTGCTGTGTCATATTGAGAAAAATTTAAGGTCTGTCTGAGTGAACTGTGAGAAATTTGCATTGCAGAGACAAAAAGTAAGTGAAATCTAAGGAAAAACTAAGAATTTCTTAAGGTGTCCTCAGACCTTTCTTAAAAATTTCTCTATCTGCAAATCAATCATGGCGGCCGTACATTGAGGTTAAAATGCCACATGGGGAAGAGTAATATTCCTATTTTAAATTTATTGGTAATATTTTAGAGGAGGAACATAACCATAGTGTAAATGAGAGACTGCATTGGCATCTACAACACAATTTATATTCGTTGTACATTTTTACATGAAAGCGATGTTGTGTTTTTGTTTGCTGTCACCTTTGTTATCAAACAAATTGGTTACGATACCATTTTATAAACAAAGTGGTTATGATGCAATTTTATAAACAGAATCGACTACGTGTTTTTTATATTTTTTATTTTGCAATTTTTCAGCTTTACAGTTTGCGAAACACTAAATATAAGTTAATAAATCACTGTCATGTAAATTTTGTGCACTATAAATGGGAAATAATGTACATTTTAGCTACAGTTGCAAGTTGATGCACAATGAGAAATTATTTTTCTCGCGAATATTGTGGTAACACTTCACCTATACTGAGATATCTCAACTTTATGACTCTGCAATGCAAACGAAAAATTCTTAGATTTCAAGTTCTCCTTAGTTTCATCTTTACATCAAAATTTTCCTCACTTGACTCTGCAATCCACCTTTAGTTACTACTGAGAGAGACAGTCACAACTAACACTAGCAGAAAGAGCTGGTGGTTGAAAGTTTCGGGACAGATAAACAACTCTCTAGATAGAAACATGATGTTTTAATATTTTGCAGACAAATGGTTAAATATTACATGCTACAGTAGTATGTACGTAGGTACAGTAATTGTTTCATGTTCACGACAAAAAAAGTGATAAGAGGATAAAAACATACCTCTGTAATTCAAGTAGCCTTGAAGACAGGCTGAAGAATTTTTCATTAGTCACAAATGGGAGAAAGGAAATACGATCTGTGGTAAACAAGCACTGTAAATTTAACTAAAGGTTGCACTTTCCACAGTGACTTGATGGAAAGTCTCTAAACAATACAAAATATGTCACATTCCAGTACTGCTTTGATGTTTACAACTTTAGAGAACTAAACTACCTTTCACCAAATTTTGCTAGGTTTTCATCTTGATGTGACAATGATTCCAATTTAATCAGTCATGCCAAAACTGCTGATGTTAGGACATAAGCCACTGGTGGCCACTGGTGTTTTGCTGCATGTGCTACATTCAAACACTAAATACATCTAAAGAGTATGGCATGATGTGTACTGTTTAGCAATAAGTTCTACACAACAAACCGAAAGTTACAAAACTACTGCAGATTCACGTAAAGCATCTGCGAGTGAAGTGACTGTAGAGCTCTCGCCAGGTGGCGTGTTTAGAAACTGCCTCTGTACACGGCTGTCATTCTTCATCAGTAGTCAGACAAACCTCTATCTCAGAACACATTTATTTTAACTTTCCTAAGTATATGTATGGTTAAGTAGCTCCAGTAGGACTAACTAAATGTATTACTATTAAGTAGAATAACTAATTTTCCAATTATTGTTTATTACCTACATAGATGATTAACAAATAAAATTAAAATTGTTACAGTTATAGGATATAGTATCAGGATGTGCTTTGCTTTGTACTGATAATGAACTTAACGAAAAGATAGTTTCAAGCTATTAATTTTTTCACTTGTGTCTAATTCCTGCCAGTAAAAACCTAAGTATCAATAGCAATACAGATTGACGCAATTATAAAGTAACATGTCTAGTAATCAAGTTTTAAAATGGCTTCTGAATGCTAGCTTTCAAGTCTTCCGTAACTACTGTAGGCCAACTATAATACTCAATTTCACACACAATATTGGATTATGTGAATTTTTGCTCATTCAAAATTCTGAGAGAAAAAAATATAGAAATTAATATTTCAGCTACTGGACATTTTTACCTGACTTTTCCATACAGACATGATAATTAAGTTATTAACTTAACATTAAGGCACTATCATTTGTATTAAAGATTTGACTAGTTTGGGCTTCATTACACGTTAATATTTCAATAGTCATGTCTGAACTACATATAGCAAATTGTAAACAGAAAATCAACTTTCAAATTATCAAGCACTCAAAGATTTAAAAATGCCCTTTTAGAATTTACAGTCAAAAAATTAAATTTTCCCAAAAAAATTATATAATGTACATTTTTTCCAAAACTGGAATTAATACCAAATATTGTGTACCTAGACCTACCTTACCAAAATACTAAGAACATATTCCAGGAAGCAATGACATCTTCCACAGAAATTGTTTTATCGCTGTTGATATACTGTAATCTTGATTGGTACAGAATATGCATTAAATAAAACTCTTTGATTAAATTAAAAATCTTTTGACTACTTGAATTCACCAACATGTGTAGTTATGAACACAGTGGTACCTAACAACTTTTAGACTGTAAGTCACACACATCACAATTCTATGACAAGTTAGTTACTTGGAAATATGTTGATGCTGAAAGAAAGAACCACAGGTTCAGGCAAGGCTTGTACATCAACTAAAGTTTAACAAAAATAACTAAATTTGGCATCAAGATCAGAAAATAAATTCCAATTAAGTTTAAAGTTTTAACTGCATTATTTGCAAGTTAAGGTTTTTACCACCTCAGTAAAACAAAGCATGCTTTAGGACAAACTTACAAAAGTCGCTAACAATTTGGCAGTAAGACTTAAATTGTTTACAGAACATCCACAATTTTCCTTGATTTTCCCAGGTGTCAGGATATCTTGTCTTCCCTACTACTTAGGGGACCTCGGTGGCCGAATGGTCAGACAATTCGCCTCCCACCAAGGGGATCCAGGTTTGATTCCCGGCGAGGTCGGTCTGCTGATTTTTGCATGTGGGAATCGTGCTGGACGATGACAATGGTCGGCGGGTTTTCTCGGGGATCTCCTGTTTTGGACACATTTCATTCCGGTGCTGCTACATACTCATCTCTTGTCACTCCTCACCAGCGCTAAAGACCTCGATGTTAAGTGCTGATCAAAATCACTAACTCATTTACCTAATACTTCGCATATTTCTTCTCGGAACAAAAAAATCACATAATCCAATATAGTGGTGGAAGTGAGCCTTCAAAGCTATCGACAAATAATTGAGTAGTTAAATTCTACTAGCAGATTCTACCCTTGGAGCTGTTGCTTAGTGCTGGAAATGAACTTTTAGCATGCCCCTGTCTGCTGTCGGGGTAAAGTTGATACTTCAGGGATGGCCGTCCACTGATTCAAAGTGATGAATGCGTGCGGAGAGGGTTTCCAAACGCGCTGCCGAGAGAGAGATGTAACGGACTTGACTTACGTTGGTACGCATGAGGAGCTGCTATAGAGGAGACTACAGATATCGTGTCCATGTCCGCATTGTTCCCCTCCACAGCAATTGTTGATGTGCCTGTCAATAGAAAACCCCAAGTGTGGAGTCCGACCCATGTACTCTCATGTACTCTGTGGTCAAGTACACACAAAAATATTCCACACGCACATCAGCAAACACTGTGAATCACTACATCACGTCTGACGAGACTGCACAATACTCTTCATAACTTATCTGACCAAAAATAGGCGTATTTTAATTACACTGTTCGTAAGCATATTTAAAAAATCTCAGGTTTTTTACTTAATTTCGACCTCTGCGTAACTGGCAAGCTTCATGCTTCCATAGCTCAAAAACTCTGCACTTTTATTAGGTATATGTAATATGTACTTATTCATATAGACTGAATATAAAAACTGTTAAAAAACTAAACTGAACAATGAATATGATAAATGCTGGCTATTCTACTTGATTAACAAAACATAAATGCTAACTCCTACATAACATTCACACTACAATCTTACCTGTGTTTAAAGTGTGACAAAAACTGTTGCTGCACAAATTTTAAAATTTCAAATGATTTGCGCTTACAATTTACGTTTCCTTCCACTTGCACTTAAATAAGAGTCAGAAGTTACAAAATTACTATGGTGTACGAATGTCAAAGCAAAACATTACAACAAACAGAAACTGTACAACAGCGACTGACAACTCAGTACTAACTCCAAAATACGATAGTGACTAGGCAACACGTATCTAGCAATTCAAAATGTTTCATTAGGAGAGACAACATAATGTGGTAGGTAGCACACACATTTTTCATTTAACACAAAACAATTCAATTTTGAGTCACTTTGTGAAACAATAAAAACTGACAGAAAATGTGCATAAAGAATACTACTAATATGTATAAACATGTTTCCGCATACAAGAAGTGTCTTTACGTTATTGTTAGTTGCATTAACTTAATTTGTAAAGTACCAGATTCAAACGTAGCAAAAAAATATCTCATAAACATATTAAAATTTAACTCTTTGTGTTGTTAGTTGTCTCATATTTTTACCACAAACTTACAATGGAAAAATTCACAAACAAACTTTGGTTGTGTAAAAAAAAGTGAAGGAAAGCTTACATACTTAAATAAAATTACAGTTGCAATTAATAAAGTAAATTAAAGATGTTTAAGTGTACAATAAATGTAAATTGTATTTAACATTATTAGGACTGAGGATAGTTGCATTATGAAGAGTTGTAGAAGTAAGCCTATAATATTCAAACCACTGAAGAAGGGAATTCATAAAAGGTTGGGAATAAAGTAATCATGACTAAATAGGGCCAATGTCAACTCCAGACAGAACATTTCTGAGATACTTTGTGCTTAAAAATGTCACTTCTGGTATACAGGTTTAGTATCAGGAAAGTACTGTAATATACTACATACATAGTGTATATCCTATTTGAGTACACAGAGATATGAATGACACGAAATGAAGTTGTGCATAAAACAGAACACAAACCACTGCAGAGTTATCTATGGTGTTTCACACAGACTCTTTAAAAAAAAATGGTGCACTGAATCTTTTCACACATACTTGTAGAGCTGTGAACACCCAGGCTAGGGCAAGTGGATGGAACATACCATCGGTGGTGGAGTCAGAGAGGTTGCCACCGCCGGAGGTCGCGCCCCCCGACTCACGGTCGGAACTCCCCCGCACCCCCGAGTCTGCGCTGCAGCTGCCCCGGTCGCCCGGCTGGAGTCCCCCGCCGTGGTGACCCTGGAGCAGTCCCTGGGTGGCGGTGGGCGTGGTCAGCCCCCCGGAGGAACCGTTCACCCGCGACACTGATATCGACATGGAGGCGAGGCTCTCCTGGTCGGAAAGGCAGCCTCCGCCTTGACTCGACAGTTGCCTGCGAGCCTGTAACAAGCACCTCACAGGCTCCGGTCCATGCTGGTGTTGCTCTCTTCTAGCAAATTTCACCATACTAGAAGCATACAGTACTCTACAAACATGTGTCTGACTTGACTGTTGCTCAAAGTTACACAGTCTCTCTGGCAGAACAAGTTACATTCCAACACACACTGATGTATATTTTTTTACTATCTATAAACTGTTATCATAGACTCTATGACCTTGGACAGCATGGATCCAGGACAAATACTTGCTGTATCACGAGTGTTAGATTTATGTATGGTAGCATGCCACAAAAGAAATACATATCTGGACAGGTGCGCCACATTGTAGAGTAAAACTCCTCCGACTAGAACTCCAGCCAATAGACACTGCAGTGTCACGTCATGTCAGTTAACATGGCAGTTGTTGATGGCAGAGCGACAGTCAGTCTACAACCAGCTACTGCCCTCATTTACCTTTTGAGGTTGGACAAAGGAGATAGAAGGGACAGTGCAAAATGTTGAAGTATCAACATTACAAAAAAACTTTTCTCACACTCTGCACACAGAGAATGTCAACAGTCCTGTGATCCACACACAAGTCTGCAGAGAACTATACTGGGTTCACAATACTTTGCTTCCGTTGACAACCCACTGCTTGGCTCCACACGTCTTACAAATATGTCAGTGCGGTGACCGAACACCTTAGCCAGCTGGGGTGGTAACAAACCAGGAGGTGGGCATAGACTGACACAATACCCACTATTATTTAAATCTGACCCGACCATAGACTGAAAGTGCATCGGACGATGATAATGAACATTGTAAATAATTAACAAGGATTGGGGAACCCCATCACATGAAAACTGAAACATCTCTCACTCCTTCCCCACCATGAAACCTATTCGATATAAAGTTCAATGGATCTCAATGTTTGCAGTTTGAAAAATGAGGCTTGTACTAACAGGTATTTGTAAATATTACAAAACCTTTAAAATTTTCAATAATTTACAAGAGGGAGCAGACCCATACCTAAATGTGCAAATTTGACAATATTTTAGCTGAAATTCATAAGTACTGTACGTTTTACTATGCTAAAACCAAACTTTAATAACATGGCAGTGTACCTTCACTGGCTAGTAAGCCCAAACAGTGACGTACAGGCCTGCAAGCTGAGTGGGATTATTCCCCACTCCCCCATCATACCAGTGTTTGTGTTCAGAACTGTAGTCAGTCTGTGTTATTTACTAACAAAGTGGTAAGTGATGGGATGTGTTAGAAAAGTATGCTCACTCCCTGTAAGTAGCTGCTACTGAGAACAACTACAGGATTCTGCCACCACTTTATCTTAACTGCACCTTGAACAATGAACTAACACATCTATTTAATCTGGCCACTATCACTCCAGTAACTAGTAATTACTGTATAACATGTGCAGCTTTACTTTAAAAACTATTTGCAAGGGTTACGTTTCTCTGTCAGGTAGCGTACATAAACATAAGAAATAATGTACATAACTCATATGTGTAGCAACTCTTAGGTCAGTACTTCCCTACAACCACTTTAAGCACACAATTTATTTTAATCACGATGTTATGTTCAGAACTTGTCTGTGTCTCAGTAGACTTCTAAGCCTAATTACTTTCAAGTAGTAATTCTCTATGTAACTTGTTTTCTTTATCTTTGACAAAAACTACATTGTGACTCGAGCACTCCTAGCGGACATCATCGATGCCATCTTCCAGGTTTAGACGCAGCTGAATCCGGACACGAACGTGGACCAGCAACAGGACATGAACTTACAAGATCTGTCTCGTAGTACTGTTTATAACTGAATTCACTCCAGAACATTTTTATTCTTCTTCTACCGTGAGCTCTTTCTCACAACATATTTATTTTACTGTATACGAGAACTTCAACTTAAAAATTAGCAGCCGGTGGAGGCATTATGGTTCACGAAAATGTGTGTGGTTAGTTTACTATTAAATTTCCCAGAACTTCAACAAATTTCTGTTTAACATGTAAGTGTATGTGCTTGACTGCATCATAACTCGGTCACAATTTTACATCCTAAATTGTGTCTAACTGCAATGTCCATGTAAGGGTAACAACTATGTTGCTAACCTGTATAACTCTACGCACACAATATACCCCACGTAGAACAAATTGTCGTACGTCTCACTAGGTGTGCTAGTGTCACTCTTGGCATCCAAAGAGGGGAAGAGTTGTGAGTATTTGTCATCATCAGGTCCTTCCACGTCGAACCGTAAATGCCCTGAGAAGCTTCATACTCCCATCCTCAACCGAGTACTTTTAGAGGAGGTTTTCAACATTTCCATCTACCATCAATACCTTGTAGCTCAGGACCAACGGAGACAAACAAATTTTACACCAAGAAAAATAATACCACAGTATATTAATGAGAACATTGTATTAGAGAGATTTTTATTAAGGAGGTTTCACTTTATGCTGCAAATGCAAAAGTTCAAGACTATTGTATATCAAGCAGATATGATAGAGATAACATAGCTGTAGTGTGGTGTGTTGCCCCCGCTACTACCTCGTATAACTGCTCCTGCAGCTGCTGTATTTGCTGTTCCTTGACCTCGAGCTGGGCAGCGAGTGTGAGGCTACGCTCTGCCTCGTCCCGGGCGTGCCTCAGCAGGCTCCATCGCTCCCTCTCTCGCTCCTCGCGCTCCGTCGACAGCTGCTGCAGAGACGCCTCATTTTCCCTCATCCGCTAGCACACAGACACACACCGGTAGTCTAGGCTATGGCATCGCTTACCAACGTGTAATGTAAACTCAGCAAACAAGACACTGTAAGGCCTTGATGTACATTAAGGTAAGGTTTCTGGAAACCACGACCAGGGACAGATTGAGGCTTTCCTTCGCCCTGGGCAATAATTGTGACTTATTCCTCCCCCTTCCTTTCCATCCCTCTTTTTCCATCAGTCCAATCAACCCAACAGTAATTAACGTATCTTGCATATGTTGTTTTGCGCTCACGTAAATAACAGTATAAAATTTTAGTAGAAATATATACAACCTTTACTTACTAGCTACCATTAGCAGTTTTTTAAGTGTGCATTCTAATTATAAATACTGTATTTATAACATTACACTGTGATCAAGGTTAATAAAAATACAAAACTATTAAATGTCTGATGATTAGTAGATATTGTATCTTTTTTTACACTCATTTACATTTCATTCCCAAGTAAAATCTTTCGGCACCATCAGTGCCCCCTCTAGCTTGGGGCCCAGGGCAGTCTTCCCCTGCCTGTCCTCCAAGATCCGTCCCTAACCACGATGTAAACAGAAATGAGTTGGGCTATCGGCTGGAAGCTCATACACACAGGTGACGAGGTAATCACAGACGAATGGTGAACTCACAATATGGAAAGCAAATTCGAATCATACTGCAACTGCATTTTATTAAACCGAGTGCTTGTACTACATATAATAACTGAGACATTTTACGATAACAAACATCACAGATGTGTCAATAAGATTTGTGTGTTCGAAAACATATGCATCTTTCGTAAAATGCAATGAAATGTTGTTACTGTAATGAAGTTGTGTGAAAAATGTCATAAATAACACACATTCTGCATTTAATAGAAACTGGTCTGGTCCTATACAGATTTTAATTTTGGTCATACACAAGTGAAAGTCGCTAATTCTTGGCAGGTGTGGCAGGGACAAAAACACTATCATAAATAAATACAATATAATAAAAGCACATTTTTTTAAATAAACACACCAGCAACAAACATATAAAACATATAAAAAGTGTTTTGCGCATTTGTACATGTCAGCCTATGACAGATTAAGGTGTAGAATGTATAGAACAACTAGGTACATGTAGGTTACTGGTTCTGTGTTTCAAGCCACAAGGCAAGCATTTCCTCCTTTGCATCCATTGCATTTTTATTTTTGTCAATGGTTGTTCGAATATTGTATGATCTGTTGTAACTGTAGAACTACCATAACAATCTGCCAGTGTAAACATTTCTGTTGCCAATGTAGAAATGCAATTTTGTAGACAATATCACATGTTCTCTTGCTTTTTACTTTCTTCTAAACAAGAGAAATTGAAGATAAATTTGACCATTCTGAAGCAATTTTACATAAGGAGACCAACAAGTTGTACTGAACTGATAGTTAATTTAACAAGTTTATAGTCTGTAATGTTAAACAACAACATATTTAAAACTCTTCCTGCATGAAACTTATGCTACTACACCAACTGTAGCTATTTTCTATGGATTGTTATATGACCTCTACGGAGGGAAGGGGAAATTGCCTCGTGATTGCAAGCTGAAGGAGAAGGCCAATTTTATGCCAACACACTGTAAAGCGGGTATGGGAAGCAAGAACTGTCATAGCGTACTGTACCGTAGGACAAGTCATGGGTATCATCACAGCTGAGAATATCAACTAGAAGAGTAAACAATATAGATTTTTTATCCTCTGCTAAAAATTTAAAAAAAAATAATAATAAAACTTGTTCCAGCTATCAACAGAGTATGCTTACCTTGATTCATTTTTATTCCACTTTGTACCACTACAAAGTGCTTAAGCTTAAGTACCAACAGTGTATCATTGTCATGCACTAAATATGAACCATATATACTATTACGATAGCTGAAGTAGATGGAATAACCATTTAACAAAACAAATAGACATTTTATAAGTTATTACTGTAATATTTTATATTCCATTGCTGCCCAATTCGCACCTCATGTCATCCTTCAGCAATGTTAAAATCATGCGTAGTTGTTAGGCTTTGACATTAATCTCATCACTCACTCACTCCTTACAGTACTTGGGGAAATTTAGTTTTCAATTTATTCATACTCATCCTAGAAAAATGTAATTCCAGTAAAATATAGTCACTTTGTTTGTCTACAAAACAAATCATATCTTGTGCAAAATTAAAAATTATTAAAACAATACAAGTTTTCAGTGAACTGCCCTCTTTACTTCTCATGAAAGAAGGAACACCCTTATTTTACATTCTGACACTTCATATAGATAGTTGAAAATCCATGTACCACTTGGAGTTAAAATACTTACCTGTTCATAATTCCTAATAAAATCCCGAAGTTCTTTTTCTTTGTCTTCTAGAGTTCCGTAAAGCTGCTTCATTTGGTTCAGGAGGTCAAATTTTTCAGCCTTCAGTCGTTTTCTATCTGCTTTCAGAGCTAAAATGAAACGTAAACGCTAGTGATAACATTTGAAAGCAGATTTGTAAGCACACTGTAGAATAAAAACAAATTTATGCAGGCACAGCTGAATCAAATTTGAATCAAACTCTGTGCAATGTTATTTATGCTCTTGTGTTAACAGCATAATGGCTGTTGGAACTGTTTCAACACAACAATTAGAGTTAAAACTTCTATCTTATTTAATTACAAAAAAAATCATTTTAACCCAAAAAAATTCTCTTGTGGGAGTTTATTGGAACATGAGACACAATACGTAGAAACATGAAATGTTACAGGAAGATAGTTCATGTGATGGTACCACCTGCTTGAAAATCAAACATTTTTATTATTCATGATGTGTTTTCTTTGTAGAATACTTCTACTCACTGAAATAGTTAAAATCCCCCTCCTCTAGCTTAAATATTAACATGGTAGAGAGTTATTTGTTCATAATGCAAGATACCACCCACCTTGCGATGACATCTTTCCCATGTTTCGTGTAAGAAGTTGACAACAATGGTGTAGCAAGATACAAAATGTAAGAAATGAAAAAACAAGTCACATAGAGTCATTGTAAGTATTTATATTTACAACTGTTTAGCCAAATCAGTGTCATTTGTTAGTATTATATTTCATTTGTTTCAGTCCCCAATTTACTGGGTATAATGTATTAGAAATATGGTCAGTATGTACGAGACAGGAGATTGGGAGTTATGAGAGTGATCACTGCGTAATATGTGAGAGGCAGTAGTGTCTAGGTGGGTGAGAGCTTTTCTTTCTATGAGAAATGAGTGTGGCGGTACTGCAGAAGGATGTGTCACATGGCTGAGGCAGGCCCAAGTTGGTGATAAAAATGTGTTAAGAAGTGCCAAATATATTGTGTGCTGACAGCACGCATCACTGTAATCTCTTTTAACTGTAATCTTTTGGAACTTTCATGCCGATATCTGGAGTAGGTTGTGAGATATTGTACCATACTTCTGAGTTTTCACCAGAGCAAGACTCCAGAACCCCTTCACAGGAACCACCAATGCTTGAGACCCGTACACCACTACAGGCCCGAGTTTGCGACATGCAATCTGTCAGTAGGTGCACAGCATATTGACCTATGGAAGCCAGATAGGAACCCCAATGTTGGTTACATCTGGTGTTCCAGAGAGGCCTCCGCTACCCCAAATCATCTTCACTCTGTTAGCAGCTTTTCTAAATCTCTGTGTTTTCAGCTCTGACCCACGAGGGGATGGAGATAAAATTGAGTATATTAGTACCACAGCTCTCTGGCAATGGTAGTAGCCCGATACTTTGGGAGCAATAGACCATAGCATGTCAAACCAATATCCATACCCGTCAACCGAGCGAGGTGGCGCAGCGGTTAACTTGGACTCGCATTCGGTTGGACCCGGGTTTGATCCACGATTCCGGCCATCTTGACTTCGGTTTTCCATGGTTTCCTGAGATTGCTCTTGGAGAATGCCGGGATGGTTCCTTAACAAAGGCCATGACCGACTCCTCTGCTAATTTCTGTCATTATACCAAGTTGTGTGTCATCGTCTCTAATGACCTCGCTGTAGACGAGACATAAGGCCCACTTAACTTATCTTACCAATCAAAGTTTTCAACATGAACATTCGTGGGTCGATCTGCCCTACTTTCTACACCTACCTGCACTCAAAACATGCAAATTTGCTCTTAGAATCACTTAAGAGCTGGTATCTGGACAGCAATCTTGCTGCCGTACTCGCTCCACAGGGCCGGTATTAAAATAATTTTCCTTTTTTAATTTTGTGGCATTGCGAGATTACAGCTTTATGTTTGTATTTTGTTATTGAATATAGGTTAAGATGTTTGTTGTAATTCACATGTACTTTAGTAATATTTTAGTTAAATATTTTCTTTCAGTGGTTTCAGTTTCAGAAATGGAAGAGAAAAAAATGCAGGCATGAGCTAAAGAAGTCCAGAAAAGTCTAGAGGTCAGTTAGGGTGTAATAAGTAATATTAGGGCTGATGGCCTTGTGCAGAGGTATCGTTAGCTATGTTCTTTTTTGTTCTGGTTTTTCCCAATATAGGTTTTGCAACGTTTCATGTGATTGTGTAGTATTTTAATTAGATTCTAGAGGAGTCAGTTGTATTAAGTCACATGAAATTAGCATGACCTTGAGACAGCCAATGAGAGTGAGCCTCTGATGACGTGTGTGAGCCCCTTCTAGAGAGTTTGGCCTTAACGATGTTAAGAATAAATCGAGACAATAAAGTAGACGGACATGTTGCTGTGCTGTAGCCCAATTTTGTGATGAAGTATTATCAGGAGTAACGATTTCATGTATACGGGCAGCACCGGGGCTCTTTATTCTGTAAACTCTATTTCAGATATTATCTTGATTCTACACAAATTTGTTTTCTGCTTAAATACGTAGTCCATCAGGTGCAAATGTTTCTCTTCTTAAAATTTTAACACTGTGGGTGAAGGTACACTGCGTGCAGTTTCTTCTTCCAAACTTAAAATCCTTGTGAACTCATGCTGCGTTTTGGCACTGACTTTTGCCAGTAAACTGGGTTCACAGTGACTGGATTTGAATAGTGAATTCAAGTGATGTAAATTAAATTTAAATAAACCAGGAGTAAATTTTGGAATTCAAACTTTTATTTCTGGACGAACGCCTCTTAGTTAAGTAAATTCCCAACTGTGTTAGCTCTTCACATTAAGTGACAGTGCAGCATAACTGACAGTGATGCAGCAGAAGTTTTGAATAACCAACTGTAGTGGGTCAGGAGACCTCTGTCCACCTTCAACATCTCTGTACATGTTGGTCCAGGAGGACTGCCCTACCGTACTTGTTCACGAAGGCTAAATCAGAATCAACTTACACATCTTGTTAATGTGAGCCTTGCCAAAACTAGCCCCAATAATCAGCCAGTCAACCATCCAGAGTGCCTTCATTTGATTTATTAAAGCCAATTGGAAGCAAACCAGATAGAAATAGAAAGGGCTTTTCCAAATGTAGTGAGTGGAAGTGTATACTACCTCACTTGTTGACAGTATAAAGTATGTTAGCTGTCACAGATCACCTTGACAAGGCTGAGACTTATCCAACCTCCACGAAACCTCTTTGTAACAAATCCTCTTGAACTACATCATCGGTTTTCTCAAAATGCACAAACACTTGCAGACATCTACCACACTGAAGAAACCACCACATTAAGCTAAGAAAGCTGCCTGACCTATTACGTCTTTCGTGGATCATCAGAGCAAATTTTGCACTTTGACACCTGGCACAAGGATAATAATCTTTGTGCACCCTCTTCACTAATGGATAGCCCTTCCGGTGCCTTTTCTGCTCTTATATTATATTATCCATATTATATTGTTCTGAGACTCCAGTCCCTCAGAACCCCTATGTTCTAGGTAGAAAACTATACATATCCAACACCTAAATAACTCACCGGAGTTCTATGTGACTCACCGCCTCAATCATTCATCAGGAGGTAGGGGAGGTTGAAAGGTCCTCCCGGTCTACTCTAACATTCAGAGTTAACTAATGCCTTCATGAATCTTACAAATACTAGCCTGGCCAAGGGAATGTCTGACCTTGCTCGTCCTATAGATCTATTCTCTTATCTTATAGGCAATCTTGGCTTTCTAGCTAGTTCCATGGTACTCCTTAATTATCGTCCCACTTGTATGTTCTGTTTAGCCCCCACCTCATGACAACCATCAGTTAAGAAACTATTTCGAGGTAGAAAGATTTTTGCGCCCTGGTGAGTGATGGGATGTTTTAATTGTCACTTTTCTTGGGGCTCCAGAGGCAAATCACAGGTGCATAGTGTCACCAGGGGTGTAAGATCGTCAGTTCTCTGTTATGGTATGGAGCATTAAAAATTATGGTACTTTGGCTCAAAACATGGTACATTATTAACAAATGTAAAAAATTACTATTTTGTTTGTCAAATTTTTCATTACTCAACGATTTATTTTTTATTTTACACTACTAGTATTAAATACGTACAAATGAAAATAGATAACGCTTTGAAAATCACAAAATTACGTGTTCTCCTTCATTGATTGCAAATGTTTGCTGTCTGTTTCCATGCAATTTTAAAATGGATAGATCAGCTTTCATCACAACATTACAAATTTTACATTTTGCTTTAAAACAGTTACATTTTGCTTTATAACAGTCTCCTAGGACTGAACTCGCCCAGAGTTTCAAGTTATCCACTTTTTCCCAATCCGAACAATATTTCTGAACACTTTTTTTATCACTTTTGAGAAAACATATTTTCTTGGCAGGCGAATGTACTCCAGCATCATCAGCGTCTTCTCCATAAGAACTCATTATATATTAATGAAAATCACCAGAAATCCAATAGATAGTCAGATTATGGTACATTTGCGAACCATGACAGCCTCATGGTACATGGTACACCAGGTCAAACAATGGTACAAATACCATAAACATGGTACGTCTGAGTGTCTCAGTAATTTTATTCTGACTGCTGCAAGCCTGCAGCAGTCAAATGAGAGATATGTCCGAACCACGGTCGTAGAAGAACCGATCTGGACACTCGCCTATCACTTATGTCTAGGTACTTACACGATGAAGCCAGCTTCGGACGTTTCCGTAACTTCGATTCGGGTATGTCCGGTATCGCGACCTTTCCTTGCCCGCCATCCCTGCTACCAGTGTCCAGTTCTCGCCCTATAACTACCGTCACATGACAGCTGTCGCGTCTCGCCACATCTCGTTGTTACACACGTCACAATACAGCAAAATGAAACTAAAACTGCTGGAAAAATGTGATATATTTTAAACAAATTATTTACTACTAAACGTAATCATTTTATCATATTATCAGCAGAACATAGTAAAACAAAGTGCAAATGTTAAACAAATCTCAGATTTTTAAACACGTTTTTACGAACTCGCTTTCTTGCCTCTTTGTATTTTCGGTAACAGTAAACAGTGTATTAATT
>PNEQ01120479.1:0-45361 GCA_003012365.1 Medauroidea extradentata | reverse complement strand
AGTTTAGAACGCAACTCGTTCAGAACGAAACTCTGGCCATCGTAAGGAGCAGGCTGACAGAAATCTCGTTTCCAATATTCGATGCAGGCACACTAGATACACAAACATGTTGCAGCTCATTTTCGGCCTGGTTCAATCTTAGACGTCTTCACTTCGTCGTCTTCAGGTATTGATTCCGTACTTGTCATGTCGTCTTCCCCACATATAAGATGCGTACGTTCTCTACAATGGAGAAGTTCTTGCCACTCCTTCAGCTCATCCATTTATTGCTACTTGCAATTTTTCACATGGTCCAGTTTTTGGTTCACACTGTCTATCTCTTCCTTTACACTGCCTACCTTCTCGTTTACAGCCTTTATTTCACGGTACACCATTTCTTTGACACTATCTACCTGCTTATTTACATTTTCATTTACACTGTCGATTTTCTTGTATACACTGTCTTTGACTGAATTCATTTGGCCACTTAATTGGCCACTCATTCCTTCAATGAAGGTCTTTAGTGCTTCTATTTCAGCTGACATGCTTCTTGTAATCATGCAATTTTATAGCTGGAATTTAGACATAAAATTGATAAAGTGGCTCAATTTAATTAAATAGTAATTGTGTGGAATGATTTGATTTACAGAATTAATTATAAAATTAATTTGTTCCTCTATCCCACTTCGGACACCAGTGTTACAAGTATAGCAAAAACTTACATGTGGGCAATTCTGAGCTCTTTGGGATAGAAGTCTTAAAATTATAAATAAAAGAGTTGAAATAAGTTATTGATTTACTAGCTCACAAAGCTTACAAAAATACACAAAATAGCAAACAACCATAACTTTCACAACACCCTTAATTATGCACACAATTACTACTGTGCCACAGAAACGTTAATTAACTTCGAAAATTAAAGCACAAAATTTTTACCATTAATAAGACTACAAATCACAATAAAAATTCAGTCATACATCCAATCAACAGTCTCTCAAACAGTGACAATGTACAACCTTAACAGTCCGAAGTGATGATGGCTCACCATATGCTGCGCAGCTCGCCGAGTACAGCACAGTCTTCACTTTTGAGGTCTTCGGTTCCTCTCTCATCGCGCACTTCCTTGTTGTCCGTAGACCACCAGCAGCAGTCCTCTTGTTCCGCCCAATACTGATCCGAAGACATGTGCCTGTAGCCTCACAGTAGGCTCTGACATCACCAAGAAGTCTTCACTAGTCTCTCTCAACAAGCATAGCGCCTTCCTCTAGCACGACCGATAGCGAACTCCCAAAATATGCTGATTCTGGGCTTATATACTCTGGCCAAATTCCGGGGGTTCCCCGAATTACATGGCTCTAAAAATATACATTACATCATGTTTCGGACGCGACTTGAGCCTCATAAGCCAGCCTCGTAAGGCCAAGGCGCAGATCAAACAGGTCTCTAAGATGTAGTTCGTCGGGGGTTTACATCATGGGGCAGCCCGGCTCGTGATTCATGGGCTAGTCCATAAGGTGTTTCGACACAGATTTCTGCCACCCAGCCCTCAGAAGCACAGCATGCAACAGTATATTATCTTCAATATTTACCTCCATACAGCATGAGAATAATAAAATTAATTTCACAATAATTCTGCTATTCTGCTTAAGTGTAAGTATGAACTCCTGTATTCCTCTCTGTAGTTTAGTTTTCCTCTCTATAGTCTAGTTGGTTTTGTAAGTGAATTCTAACAGAAATAAACTACACATACTCGGAAAAGTCAGCACATTTAGAAAACAAGACTATTTGTTGGCTGTGTTAGTCGATCAACAAATTTAATTAATTAAAGTCTGGGACGTATAAAACGAGTAGTTATGCCAAAACCATAGTTCATCACAACCTTAAATTCTGAGGCCAGTAAAAATACCTCCGTCTAAATCAAAATAAAGCAGCTTGAAATGTTTTAAAATGAGACACCAATAAGAGTATTCTCGAGATTAAATGTGTGTTTAACATAGAGAAGACAGGATTTGTATTTTTATCAACAGTTGGCGACAGTTTCAAAAAGAGCAGTCACAGGAAGCATGTCGGTTCAATTGTTAGCACTCTCAGAATATCCACACATAATAAAATAAAATAATATTACAAAGAGAAGATATATTTACATGCACGCACAGTTATCGAAATAATATACAAAATTACATTGTTTACTACACACGCAAAAGTCGTAAAAAAATAATTTCCTCCATAAGCGTTCAATTAACCAAAGTAATTAAAAAAAACCTCCCCAAGTAAAAATATGAGACAGCAAATGAACACTCCGTTTTATAAACTAGTGTTGTTAAAGGAAAGCTGTATATAATGAACATTGGAGAATTAAATATAACTTACGTTAGTTGCTGAAAAATATTTTTTGTGAAAAGAAACAGAAAGAGCGGAAACATTAAAATTGTTTTTACTATGGGACATTACGCGGTGACCTAATCATTTTATCGGTGGAAAGTCTGCAACTAAGTTCAGTGCAGGTCGCAATCCGAGTTTCACATCCATCCGGTTAGTACATTTTGAAGTACGGCAGTCTGAAAAGACGGTTTTTAGCAATGTTGGAGGGCTTAGAAACCGGTTTTTAAAGAGAATGGTGTTTTAACAATGAGGTTCCGACCTTGTCTGATGTTGGTTTTCTTTTCGTACGTTGGCACAACTGGTACACATGGAATATTTTAGTAGGAAAACCCTGTTTACGAACACACCGCAACGCTTTTCAAGCGTGGGGTAGGCGGGTGCCAAAACACACTTCAGACTAATTGTGAATGTGATTTATAGTAATTACGCACATTGGAAGCATTATTTTAAAGCCCTCGAACTTGGCTAAAATCGGTTTTTTTCACGCGGTTGTTTCTCAAGACATATGTAACGGATTTGTTCGAAATTGAGGTTGGCAAGTACACTGGACTTCGCATACAGTTACGTGATCAATAAAATGATAGGGTCACCGCTGAAAGTCCCACAGTAAAACCGTTAAGGCGGGAACATTGCGCGCGCATGTACGTCTTTGTCCATAGAGGTGATATCACAATACATGTGCCGTCCGACGTTACTCGTAGTGGCTCGTCGATTTTCGCCTCACTCACTCACTCACTCACTCATTCACTCATTCACTCATTCACTCACACAAATACTAGCGCCGGTATCATTTAAACCTATTCTAAAAAAAATATTTATCCATTCGTATTCTTTGTGTCAGAATTATTTCAAAGGGCTCTTATTTTGCCAGTTACTCTGTAGCAGCGCACAAATTATTTTACAATCTCAGATATTTACCCCCGCTGAAACCAAAACTTCCTCCTCGCTTAGTTCCATTTAGGTCTGCTGCGCTTATTCATAACAAGATAACACATTTTCGAATGATTCTGACATTTGTAACCTTCGTCAGAGTAAAGTTTCAGTCTGAAAATTCGACTTTTTATTATCTTCCGATTTCACTTACTAAGAATTTTTATGTTAAAGGTTGTAAGTTTTTTGTTTCCGATGAAATTGTGGATTTTCTTGCTGTTTCTCTGTTCAACCTGTTAATCCCCTCGCACTAGTGCAAATTTTGCTTTGTACAGTTTTATCTTTATCATTTTCATCGGCAGGAGTTAAGAAATGAGATTGATTACTACAGATCTTGTCGAAGTGTTACTATTAATTTCACTAAACACGTATAATTAAAACTGATAATAGGTCAAACAATTAAGTGTCGAAGAAACGTTTTCATCCTAAATATCCATGGATAGATTTGTAATAAAAGTTGAACAATGTAAAATTGATCAGTAAACTATTAGCTGTAGTGTTTTTCACGACTACTTCCTAGGAACAAATTAACGAGTTGTTGTCATTTATAAAGCAATATTTTGCTTTGTATCACCAAAAGTTGAGGTCTTTACTATGCTTGCTGCGGTGTTAATGCAATAAGTCAACATGTTCGATAAACAGTCAGTTACACACTTTTATACGTTCTGATAGAAACTAGTAATTTTTATGTTCCTTTATATAACTGTACTAAAATATTTCGTTAATAATTTAACATTAATGTAGTTAATGAGAGTTAATAGAAATATTTTACGTATGGTGTAAAACCTTGGAACACTTTTTTACAATAAATTAATGATTTGGTTATAAGGAGGAATGTTTTTTTTTGCTAGGTGTACTAAAATGTATAAACACTGTTATGGAAATGTAAATAAATAATACAATATAAAATTACAAAACTTATTTAATCGTTTTAACAACAGTACAATTTCTAGTTAAGTCATCACATCTCCCTGATTTCATAATCTAGACAATTCAAACACTTATCTTACAAATATGTCATTTTTAAATAAAATTTTCTGACTAACTTCGCTAAAGGTTATTATATGTGTTTGGACACGTACGATGCTAATATATATTATGTCCTATATTATATCTTCAGTTTATAAAATTTTCTGATATTTTTCGGACAGAATCAGAATATTATGTGGTAATAAATAACTTAACATTAAATATGTGAGCAATGATAGCCTCTTTATCGTGTAAAGGACCCTCGATTCGAAAAATTAATAATCCAAAATTGTTTTGCACCAAAATATTACAAAATTAAACTTCCGGTGCATTAACATGGTTGTCGATTGTCACTCAAACTTATTGTGTTTATGTGTCATAAATGCGTATATATAATAAAAGATTTCATTTTAATATAATTCGTTCAAAGCACAACAGAAGCTCAAGTAATTAATTAATTTGCCACGAAAATCTTTCCTTTTAATTTTTGTGTGTTATTTCTCTCACGGCTGTCTTAGAAATAAACAAAAGCAAAGATTAATCACCAAGTTCCTCAAAACATATGGACATTCGCGAAGCCACGACGGTGGGGAAAACTTGACTCAGACAGTTGACACACCTGATCGCCGATGAGAGTCAACATGTTTGGTTCCAAAATCAACCTGATATGTTTATTCCACAGAATGTTGAGTAAATTTTGTCGTGCGTTGGGACTGGCATTACATCTCGTAAACAAGTACACAGTGATTAGTATTAAAATAACAGACCAGCGCAGTATGAAAGCTTTCCTCATGAACCAAAGAAGCATCACAGTTATTCATTTCATTATAGTATTCATTTGTGAAATTTATGTTAAGTTAGTGTGTATGCATAGTTGTAAAATTAGATTCTTTTAATTTTAAAGAGTTGAAATAAAACTCCCATTACAAAAATCATTCAAAGATCAATTTGAAGAGTAGATTGAAGGTAGTGATGTATGAGCATTTGTATTTAGGTGTAATAAAGTGGCATGTTATAAAATTATTTAAAATACCGTACTGTAAATCCCACAAAAGTTTAAATCACCTCCGAAATTAATGTGATGATTATAGAGTACATGGAAAGTTTTGACTCCAAAACGCACACATTATTAAAAATAAACTTTGATATAAGTGAGGCCTAAATTTTCTATGAAAAAATTATTAATAGCTATTGAGATTCCGCTCTATTAAAATTTTTGTCAACTATTACAATTTGGTTATATAGAACGAATATATCTACGTCAAGTGAACAGGGACAGAAACTATACGCCGAATGTGATGTTACCATTCAACGAACACCGAGGTAGAACTGTAAAAAAACAATCGTCTTGGGACTCGTAGTTTGAACTCACTTCCCCATAACTACACTTTACGTCAACTGAATTTTTCATGCGCTTATTCTGGAAGCTAGGACACACGAAATTTATAGTAAATAATAATTACAACGAAAAAGGTTCTTTGTTGCCAGATATTCTGAAACTGTGCTATACTTTAACTTCCATGTCATTGTGGCTCACAAAAACACGTAGACTGATGTTCGACGTGAACTTGAATACATTTTTTGTGAGGTTCCAGAATCACAAGTATACCAGTCTTTTCCTGCACTGCAAAAAAAAAAGTACTATTTTAGGTACCCTTCTTCTGTTAAATAGGAGCAATCGTCCTGTTTGGTTGTTCCTACAACAATTTGTTTCGTAGAAGAAGCAAATAACAGTTTTATGGTTATCTCTACAGAACAGACTGTTGTATCAACTCTAACAATACCAACAACGTAACTGTATTACTATACGTATTTAAGAGATGCAGAATATCTACAACAATCACTTTGTGTCAGTGAGTACCTTGTACAATAACTTAGCTTTCTGGGTCCAAACAATCTGGCAACACTGTGCCCAGCGTCCAGTGAGGTGTGAGAGCGCGAGCAGCGGGACAGTTATGCAGACCAGGCGCTAGTGAGGGAGGATAACCTCGGAGGTCATACAGACCAGGCGCTAGTGAGGGAGGATAACCTCGGAGGTCATACAGACCAGGCGCTAGTGAGGGAGGATAACCTCGAAGGTCATACAGACCAGGCGCTAGTGAGGGAGGATAACCTCGGAGGTCATACAGACCAGGCGCTAGTGAGGGAGGATAACCTCGAAGGTCATACAGACCAGGCGCTAGTGAGGGAGGATAACCTCGAAGGTCATACAGACCAGGCGCTAGTGAGGGAGGATAACCTCGGGAGGTCATACAGACCAGGCGCTAGTGAGGGAGGATAACCTCGGAGGTCATACAGACCAAGTGGTGGTAAAGGATAGGGGTGCTCAGGGGGGATACAAGAGGTTACAAATGCCACCCTTATTTATTGAGGCCCCCTCCTGGCTTGTTGACTGTTTAGGCCTTGTAAGCACCCGTTGTGTCAATTAAATAAATTTTAATGTTCAAAAGATGATTTGCAGGACTGTTCTGTTGGTATTTGGCTAGCATCAACCAAACTTGCAAGACAATTCACAAGAATCATTTTTAACTACCCATAACTTATTTGAATTAAGACGGTAAACAAATAGCGACAATTTAAACTTAAATTTCAACATGTTCAATTGAAACTGAGAGAATTTAACATTTCACATTTTGGCCACCCTGATAATTTGAATTTTACCAAGAAACTGCTTTAAGACGTAATTGTGTGTATGTGAGGGAGAGGGGGAGTTATTACAGCGCCTTTCGCAACCCTAAATCACGAGCTCTTGGCTCGCTGCTGGATGTATGGAAGAATGTTCCAGAGATGGGTGATCCAGGGAGGTCAGTGCGCGGCCTCGTCCTTCTCTCCAGCAGCCTCCTTCTCCAGCTCCAGGTTGAAGTGCTGCAGCTCTCTCTCGCACAGCACCTTCGTCTCCTGAGCGTCACCGCGGTTAGCTTCCGCAGACGCTTCTGCACACAACACGCAGTCACACGCACAGTTAACGCCATACTTGATAGTTTTTTTCACATCAGTGCAAAAAAAAATTAGAAGATATTTAATTGATTGCTTTGGGACAATTCAAGACCAAGAGCAGTCATACGATGCACATTTTCATTCAGGAGTTTTTCGAACGAATGTACCGTTCGTTTGCAAAAAAAACTTTGGCTTTATTTTGGCTTATTTTCGTAACGAAATTGGTGACAGGGTGATAAATACGAAAAACTATGAAGTTGATTGCTACAAAAATGTAGGTACAAACTTTGATTAGAAATGGTGAAATTTCGCGAATTCAATGACCTACTTGTAGAATCAAATATCCTATGCATACTCAATCCCCGACCATTTGTCTACTAGCTGCTACTCAGTGGAACAGCAGACAATGAACGAATAGACGAGGCTTGAGTATGCATAGGACATTTGATTCTTACATGCAGGTTATTGTACCCGCGAAATTTCACCATCTCTAACTGTAATATATATTTGTGACAAATTTTATGTCGTTAAAAACGAACATATGTTCAACATCATTAAAACAACCTGGAGTATTCTTAAGACTATCATCTCCATTTCTAAGGATTAGGAACCCGAAGAATTTCCTTTTTTCTTTTCATAAGAAGCTATATTTCACACAATTGTAAATTTGTGTCACTTTTACTGTTTGCGGTATGACTCATATGACACCTCCTGGAGTGCGCTGAGCCAATTGTAAAGTATCAGCAAAATGCAGGACCAATCACGTGATATTACTGTATCAGTGAGCAGCCAATGAGAGGTAACTCTACATGTCAGCGAACCAGCGAATTTTTCCTGTCTCCAATTTTGACTTACAGAGACCCGCAAATTTAGGGAATTCATTTACGGAGACGTCAGGCCTTCTCAATAGGCGGCCCGCAGAGAGATTTCTACTGGCCCACCATCAAAATGTCAGAAATCAGCGAAAATGTTTTGTTATAATAATTTAAAGACTATTTCTTAATAGTTACAGTTAGGTCAACGTAATATCTGCGTATGACAATGATTTATGTTAGACTAACATTAAGTTCAATCAATTAAATGATTCCGTACAATGCCTATAATTATTGACTGCATTTTTTTTTTTTTTACTTTACTTTTGGCCCCCTGAGTGTTTTTGGTAGTTATAAAATTGAAGCAAGTGGCCCAAAGGTACATTTAATTGAGAAGTCCTGCGTTATATTTTAAACTCCTATACACGTTAATTACTTTCGCGATTAGGTCACTGTTAGTGGAACTCCTCCTTGAGAACTGTGAACCACTAGCAGACCTGTATGACGACACTCAATGACTCCCAGGCTATGTACAACTGTCCACTCACTATAGCAGCAGACAATGTACAAGTAGCTGAAGACATAGGGCCGTATCTATATACCTCTTTCGAATGACAACCAACTGCTTACCAGTGCTTTCTCTATGGGAATAACAGTTGATTGTCATTCGAAAGAGGTTTATAATATCACCCCATAGTGTACACAGGGCTGCGGAGTTCAGCCGGCTGGTCGGTGAACCCGCGAAATTTCTGTGTGTCTAACGATGAGATTTTTAAATGTTTGTTGCAATGGGAGTTTACAATTAGAATTTATTGGTTTGTGGACGTACGCCATTGCTAATGTTTTTGCTGATCAAACCTGTGTTGGATGACGAATAACGAAAAACGAACGAGAAGAAATATATATATATATATATATATATATATATATATATATATATATATATATATATATATAAACGCACACAAAAATAGGGAAAAAAAAGCAATCCCAGTGGATTTGTCAGTTTTTTTATTACTATATACAACAAAGAATTCTGGAGATAGAATTCAGTCGAATATCGTGAAAACAACACCCAGACACAGAAGATAGACACAAATATAGAACCAGATTCCCAATATGAAAAAAGATGGAAAAAAGACAAAAACAGTGGACAACAAACACAAGACAATAGACAACACAACACAATGGTTGGTTTTACTTGTGTTGACACGTTGCTTGTTAATTATATATATATTTTTTTTCTTATAATTCCGTTTATACGAGTGATAATATTGCGTGCGACCACAGAACCAATGATTTTTTTCCTCCAGAGGGTGCGTTCAGTGCGTCATACAAGCAGAGCGTTCTTTTCACGCGCAGATTTCTGCCACGGGAGTGTAACAGGCAGTTAGATCTCGCACTAATATTCCGCACTACGGAATTTCAACTCAAGAATACCATTCTGCCATAGTGAGATAAAGGTTTCGAAGTTTAGAAAGTGAAATTCGGCAATTCGAAATAATCTCGTAACAACTCGAGAATCGACCCCCAGTAGGCTAAACAGATTTCATATTGTACAGGCAAACGGCTGTAAGTTGAAACAGGACATTTTGACACTATCTTGCAGTGGTATTAAAGTAATTTGAGAAATCAATTTTTTATATATAGGTTCACAAAACTTACAGAATGTACAAAAATCACTTGACTGTCACTAAATAAGAAACTAACTTACCGAAAATAACTTCTGTAATCTCGTCGTCAGAGTCAGCGAAATAGGCTCCACTCAGGTCGTTGCTGTACAGGAACACTTTGATGCTGGGTTGGGCGTTGAGGAAAACAAGAGTCTGCTCGTGGATCTTGAAGTGCTTCACGGTCGTCTTCAGCCCCTGGAGGAAACAACAAGCTTCATGAACTGTTTGACGACTGAGCACCAATCATAACAATTAAGGGCATGGGCCCGAGTTTCTTCGCATTTAACGACAATTATTTTTTTAAAACATAAATGGGAGCCGATATCGTAAAATCTCTTCGTAACTTTGTTATGACTGATTTAAACTGCATACTCTAATTTTGTCGAGTCAGAAGACTGCAAAATAGTTGCTCATTTGTTAATTAACAAAATTTCCTTTTAATTGATAAATTACCTATCCTAATCATACAGTTTTGTCTCGAAAAATTACATTGCATAGTAAAACCAATTTGCAACAAAGTTACGAAGCAATTTTACGATATCGACTCTCGTATGGATTTTAAATAATAATTCTCTCGAAAGCCGAGAAACTCGGGCCCAAGCCCTTAAACACATTCGTTTCTTTTTAGGTTTACGATTAACAGTTCTAACATAAATTTCATTTGTTTCTAATAGCACGCGTTTCTACTAGGACGTTAATGCACTATAGGTACTAAAAAGAGACAGTAGCACTAATACCGTACATAACAGCCAAGAGGTAGCAGCACCATACTACTTTAAACTTGTCGTTTGCGACAGCAATAAAAGTTCGTTTACACATAGCAATAATATACTAAATGTATAACATATTTTACGGAACATAAAATTATGTAATTGTGTAGTTTCAGCTACATCGTGTTTGTTCCCGTACGAAGATCGTTGCATAACGTAACTTAAAAACGTTGGCCATTTTAATGCAATGTAGTTAATTAGTTTTACATTCTTTATATTCGAAATTGTTAAATACAATCTGTATCCGTCAAAAAATTTTTTTATTAATGCAGCATTAAATTTTTGTTCTCAAATTAATTTATACCATATGACAAGTTTTCTTACGTAATTAACCGCAGCTATAGAAAATAATTTGTCTAGTAGCACTCGCGCACAAGCTTTGTTTATGTGAGTGTGATGTCTTCCATTATATAAAAAGTATTTATGTAAAGTACTGTAATCTGTATATGGAAATAAATATATACATAACAACCACTCGTCTTGCGTTGTGGCTCACAATACACGATGTTAAAACAGTAAGCGCCCACTAGAACTGTCAAAATACAATGGAGTTGTGCGAACAGAGTTCACATACTAACATATGACAAATTACGAACGAAGTGAGAATGGAATGATTCAACACGGGGTCTCGACCTTCCAAGAAATATGACTTCAGCTTGTGGAGGCGACGAAGCGGACGTCTCACCTGTGCGGCGCTGTAGTCGATGCCCTTGAAGTTTATGCAGTTGAGGACGACTGGCAGATGTCCCCTCCCTTGGCGGGCAGCGACCAATCCCAGCTCAGTCTTGAGGTAGTCCATAGCCGGGTATAGCAGCCCTATGTCCGGTGTCACCATCACGTACTGCGCCCCTTGCTGCGTCTGCAACACGCACCACACGCTCTCTGCTATACAGGTTGCCTAACATATCCTAGCCCGGAGGCGGTGCAATCTTCAGGATAAACAATCATGCAATCATATACGCTACGTTGGTCCTAATTTGATTTCAGGGTGGTAGACGGCCTCAAAAGTGAAAATTTGAAACGTTAAACCCACCATAACTACCAAGAAAATGTCATAAAATACCGTAATTTCGGATTCAGGTAAATTATGTGAAGACAAGTAACCTCAGAAAATTATGTTTAGGTAAGAGGGTTAACGGCCCTTTAAAAACGAGGTCTTAAAGTCCAGTGAGGGTGAAGTGAGGTGAAATGACCACACAACATCTCTGCCCGAGCCAGGATTCGAACCCAGGACCTCTCACACCGCAGACCAGCGCCTGAGCGACTGCGATACAAAAAAAATGTTACAGATCGCAGACGTCTTCACACAGTAAATATGCGTTGGTTATACCATATTCCTTATAACTACGTAATAATACGCTATAGCGATTTGATATTACATGGAAATAATCAGCATACAAAAGTAAATAAAAACGTTGCCATGAAGGTAAGTTCTGATCCCGACCGCTCCCACAGAAATCGCATGTTCAGTTCGAAAAGAATGTGTCAATGCCTAGGACGTAGGCAGCCTGAAACACTGCCGTGTATGACGTGTCAGTATATAAACTGGAATCGAAATGTAAGATGTGCGAATTACTGGAATGCTTAATCCAGGATACAATTTGAACTACTCATCATAATTCGATGAGACTGTTTGCCGAGTGGAAATTTTATTAGTGAACGTCGGTTTTTAAATAACAATCTGTAATGCTTTGTTTTAGAGTATAAAATTAAAAACAATTTTTAGAAAAATAATAGCTTGTAACTGTAAAATCTAGAAACCTTTATTTTACTGTTACTTATTTACTAATATCCAGATCTGTGATAACAGAATTTCCAAAATACTCGCCTTTTGATTTGTAGTTAATCTTAACATTCGTAAACCTCTACACGTAAATTTTCAGCCAGTAAAATTATTTTCAAATTAAGATGTCTATTATAGACCTGTTGTATTATTGTATTGATTATTATAAATATATAAAGTTTTCCTTTATATATAATTTGTGGTTTCCAGCCCTCATTTTCGCGAGAAATGTTTTCAATATTTTACTCGGAAACAAAGCATACTACAGACTAGTGCTTACAAACATACGTCTACTAATAAAATATCTACTCGGCAAAAAAAAAATAAAAATAAAAACTCACCGAATATATGTTAAGTAGTTCAGATTTTATCCTCGATAGAGTATTCCAGGCATTCTCTCGACGTCACACCTTTCCATTTCCTTAGGAGTGGGTGGTATATAAATCGGAACTAAAAGCATCAGCTTATGATTGTAGGTTTCTTGAAGCCAAATCGAAAAAATCTAATTACTGCAATCCCAGACAAGAATTTTTGCCAACTTTCTGAGCAAAAGTGTTCTCGAGTAACGTATATCTAGAGAACAATCTCTGACGCTGAAATCTCGAACATTTAATTGTGGCGCAAGAGATCGCGTTTAACAAATGTACCGTACTGGGTAAATGTTTGCCAATAAAGTTCGCAAATATAATTATCAGGGATTGTAGTGTTGCTGTATTGACTTTCAAAAAGTGTAGATCTAAATTGTAGAACTCAGCACTTAATTATCTGCCACGCCCTCTTAATGCCCGTTTGCTTGTAATTTTATATTACAGTTGTACATATTTGAATTGCACCTTTGATGTTCTATACCATCCTCACGAGTCACATTTGGCCCAATGTTGCATGTATGTCTCCATAATTATTTCCCCTGAACTCCCACAGCATAGCATAGCCTCTATTAACGAATCATCTTGTATCTCTGAACGCTCCGACCCAGCACGCCCTGTGAGCAGGGAATGGTATAGGCTGTTGGGTTTGAACACGCACAGTTAATCAAACAGGCAGCTACCTTCAGAACTAATAAATAGCTCTGATTTTCTGTACGTAAAAAGTGGCTACTGAAATCAATTACATTCGTTACTAAATATTTTAACAAAAATTCATAACCTTAATGTTCGGAATGAAAACTATAACGGGTTTATGGAAATCTAACATACCTCAGGTAGTTATCGTTTTAAGCCACTTAAAATATCCAACCTTTTTTTAATAGTGTACTTTTTCAAATCTATATAATTTACTTTATAAGCCAGCCAAGTGAAAAGCTTGAAGCTTTTATCCCCAAAATAAACATATATTTTAGATGTAACTTGATGTAATCAACTTGCAAACATTTAATAAGATTTTCTTTCGTTCGATAAAACAAATTTCCCCACCTATTATCATTTAAATATTACACTCCACGGCCCAAATTATTTTCTTTTTTATATTATAATACACTAATGACCGAATCCGCAGTGCAAAAGACATACAGTTAGGAACCCGTACTTAAAAACAACGTTTTAATAAGATTACTTTGAGCCATTTTCATAAATTACTAACAATGTAAATAATTAAATGAGTGACGCACGTAACAAGCGGATATTTTATTCGCTGTGAATTATCTTATTACTGAATGTAATTTGTTTTACTATGTGAATGTCATACGTTAGTATGGATGCATTAATTCAATTCGTTATTATTTAATTGTAACATTAATTTTTGTTGCATAAGTTTTCCGATGGAGGAGGTAAACTTCGGCAATCTCCGGTTAATGACTCGTTTTCCGTACGGCAGTTACGAGGTCCAGGTAAAGACTCACCTTGCACATCTTGACGGCAATGTTGGGGCGCGCCCAGGCGTAGAGAAGGTGCGAGGCATTGAAGAGTGTTCCCACAAGAAGTCCTATCTCGACGCTGAACACCAAGCTGATAGCCAAGGTCAACAGCAGCAGCAGTAGGTCCCTCTCTATGAACAACGCACCGTACATCACAATCATACATCACTAGAGACACGGAAATGTATCAAGTTCTTTTGAGAGGATCTTACAATCCAAACACGTGTACACGTTTATTACTTTCTTCATTGGACCAGAGTTGTTGAAACTTTCCCTTGAAGTCTGTGGACCAGTAACAGACCTGCATCAAAATACTCACTGACTCCCGATATATTATGCCGGATTTATAGATATTATGGTTGACTTGACTGTTTGCTGTGTTTCAACATACGTTCAGCTTACCAGAAGATTACTGGCTTTCGCTTGTACTTGGAGCTGTTACCCTATTTGACTGAGCCAATAAGAATCCCGCTATTGTAATATTTGATGCCTGTTACTGGTCGTACATGTTGCAATTAACTACAGCGTTTTCAAGAGTATGTTGACACAATATATTTTCGCGATAAACCATCATCTCTACTCATCCTCTATGCATAGGGCCATAAACAATTCACGAAAAGAATTTTGCCCCATTTTATTTCAGTGCCTTGCGTACATGCACATCCGCAGCCATGCTTCATGGTTATTGGCAGAGTGTCTTTGTGAAGCGACGTCTCTCACAATAAGGTAAATGCAACACACAGGTCTGTGAATTGCGAATAGACCCTCAAGACACGTGGGAGCTAAAACATCCAATCACTGGTTATAAAACAGAACTGTCGATGTGCACTTAAGGCACTGAAACAAACGGAGGCAAAAATCTTTTCACGACAAATTCATGTCCCTACGGGCTACACACACAGTTGCAAAATGGCACGTTAATATTTTGGCGAAGCGCGAGTGTATTCCAAGGCAAGCGGTACTTATAAATGAATATACACAACTACGAGTTGTCTGTAGAACCACTGAACTGATAGAATACAGTAAATTTTCTACCAATAGTGCTCAAGGTAAGGTAAGAGGGCTTTACATCTCGTCTACAGCGAGGTTATAGAGACGATGGTACACAACTCGCTGCAATGATAGAAGCTGGGAGAGGATTCATCCATGGCCCTTGTTAAAGATCCATCCCCATCATTCGCCTACAGCGATGTTGGAAACCGTGAAATAACTGAAATCAGGATGGCCGGAGCCGGCGAACGAACCTTTGTCCTCCCCAATGCGAGTCCAACTTGTTAACGTATCGCTACTGTTTTTTTTATCAATTGTTTGGTGCAGTGGCGGGGCGGTAGCTTCCGCATCATCACTGCACCGAACACTCCCTCCTTTGATGTGAATTATTTAAGCAACCCCGAGTAAACGTCGTGAGACGATTGTAGAGAGACAACTTTTTGAGACAAATTGTACAAACACAAATTTTACACCCGGCCAGACATGGGAATCGAACCCAGAACCTCCCGTATCTACGTCGGTCGCTCAACCAACTAATCTACGGGGGGTCGGCTACCTCGCTCGGTTCATTTCAAGAGGCAAGAAACTAATTCTCCAATAACCCAACTTCAGTAAACAAGAAAATACGCGTGTTGGTCTCAGGCATTTCATTTGAACGTGTTCGTCAGTATAGTAGGAGTTTATAACTCTTCGCCGCTTCTGGTGACAAGTATTTCGAAAGTGCAACTTACTGCTCTTCTTCCACAGCATAATCATGGTCTGGTAATCAATCATGAAGACGACTGCAGCTATCAGCACGGCTGACAGCACTGTCTTGGGAATGTAGTAGAAGTACGGAGTCAGATAGCTGAGAGCCAGAAGGATCAGCGTTGCTGCAAGGAACACATACTCTCATGTACACCTCGAGTCAACTCACTACTCTACAAGTAAAATACAATAAGAATGTCACAGGTCATTAAAATGGTCTAAATTTTCCGAGTACCTGTGAAGACTAGTGCAGTGTGTTTGACATGAAACGAAATAACCTTTGAACGGCATTTCATTTGGAAACTGGCTCCTAAAAGACATTTTTGTGACACTTCAAACTTTTGTTGTAAAATGTTCAGGAATAAAATTTTTACTTGTAAATATACAAAAAATTTTTTACTTATATTGCTTTGTTTATAATAAAATGCAACAGGAAATTGCAACTTATCTTAAAGGAAAAATAACTAGGGGGTTTCAAAACTGCTCACTTTATCTCCCGACCTTCTGCAAGCAACCATAGATAAAAACACGTTACTCTTTTAAAAGCCCTTGTGACTTGCATTGCTAAAAATTTCTTAATTTCTTCCTGAATCAAAATTTTGTAAGACGTATTTGAAAAATGTTCAATATGGACTTAACTAATTACTTTACCTTTCATTACGTACACTTTGCTTTAAATATTTAGCTAAATTATGAAATAAATTATGCCTAGCGACCTGAAAAATTCGCGTTTTCTTTTGAGCACAAGCTAGAATTCAAAGAACAGTATGATCGGATCACTGTCTCACTGGACTCATTTGTGGAGACAGATAAAACTCCGCGAATTCAGTGATCCGCATGCTAGACTCCATTAGGCTATGCATGCTCAATTCCCGTATATTTGTCAATTGTCTTCTGTTCCAGTAAGTAGCAACTAACGGAGACAAATCGTCGCGGCTGGAATATGTATAGGAGAGTTGATTCTAACATGCAGGTAATTTAATTCGCGAAATTTTCCTGTCCCTACTCATTTGAAACATTCCGGAACGCATTGGACCAGTGATAAAGAAGCAGAGAAATGTAGGTCCAGTCATGTGGTACCACTGTGTCAGAGAGCAGCCAATGAACAGCTGCGGTATGCTTGAGCACATATATGTTCTTGGAAGCAACGAGATATATAGTTAACATAAGAGGGGTGGAAACGCTACCAAAGTGAAGCCCAATTGAACGGCTGTTTTGACCCAAGAAAACATGGCGAATAGCAGTGTGGCCAACATTATGTTGAAAATCCGTCATATGTTCGCATAAAATCTGTTAATTTATAGCTCCACTATATTCCCGCTAAACACAGGAAAAATGCCAATAATTATAGTAATATATTATACTGTAATAATGTTTAAATTAGCATAATCGCTCTCGTCTCTCGACCGGATATAAGAGTCCGCCACTTTATCTAGGGTCAAAATACTACGTTCAATTGGGCTTCACCTCAGAGCCTTGGAGATTGCTGTTTCCGCTCCTCTATGTTTACTATATAGCTAGTTGCTTGAAAGCCAGCCGACAGGCCAGTGACCCCGGTCTCTATTTATGCCCGTTGAACAATTGTGGAGTAATCTTGTAGTTGGGAAGCCTGGCACACCACTGGAAACGCGGCCACAGTGATTCATGCAGTGAAGGTACAGAGTGAAGGTAGGTTCACACCTGAGTAGAGACCAGCCATGGGTGTCTTGACGCCGCTGGCGTTGCTGACGGCGCTACGCGTGAAGGCGCCCGTGGTAGGCGTCGACTGCACCATTGATCCCAGCAGGTTGCATAGACCCAGTGTCAACATCTCCTGCGTCGCGTCTAGCGTCTTGCCAGCAGCTGACACATACACGTAACACACTTGTTACTCTCAGCTGAGCATCTTAACAAACTATTTCAAATAAATTTACACGTGATGATTAGAGATGATTAGACACACTGGTAAATCGCGGGAAAAGTTTATTGTCTGCTAGGCTCCAACACGCTATGTATAACACTGAAGGTTTTGCACCTATATTGGCTGTCGTTTATATGAAGCACAGTGTCCCTCTTCAACAAACCCAATTAGAACTGTACAATGTTAACACAGAACGTGTGTGATTTGCCAGACAACTGTCCACACGTGTTACTATTGAAATACTACGGTTTATTGCAGACTACGTTAAATATTTTCGCGATTTTCCAGCGTCTCCAGAGATGATGTTTATAGATTATTGTTTATCGCCAGAAAACTTGACTGTTTGCTGGGTGTCAACACACGTCCAGCTTACCAGAAGATTACTGGCCTTAGCTTATACTTGTATATGTTTCTTTATTTGACTGAGCCAATAAGAATACCGATATTGTATAATATTTGGTATTTGATGCCCGTTATTGGTCTGCAGACAGCTATGTTGTGTCAGAAGTATATAACCGAATCATACGCGTTGCAAGAAACTACAGTGTTTTCAAGGGTCTGTTGGCACAAAACATTTTTGCGATATACCATCATATTAACGACGATGTGTTTTCAGCCCTGCAGCTGATTTGGACCTCAGGATGCATACCTAAGGCGCGATTGGTAGGGACTGGAAAATTTCGCTACAGGCTACAATACATTGTACTATGGATACTCAAGCCCCGTATATTCGTTCATTGTCTGCTGTTCCACTGAGTAGCAGCTAGTGAACAAATATTCGGGGCTTGAGTATGCATAGGATATTGGATTCTAACATACAGGTAATTGAATTCGCGAAATTTGCCAGTCCCTAGCGACCAGGTGATGATGAAACTGCTACTGTCTTCCACAGTAAGGGAATGAGGGGACAACACAACATCCAGTCCAGAACCCAGAGAGGCTACTGTAAATATAGACCTCCCCGGTCGGGTATCGAACCCTAGACCTTTGGCTGAACGCCAGCAGCTTTAACCGCTGAGCCAAGCAGTCAGGCAAATTTAAACATGGGAAAGGTATGCTACAAAATAATATTTATTAATTCAGTAAAATGTATGGTCATTGCTATCCATGTGTAAAATTCAAATAGTGCCTATCCTAAAATAAAGTTCGTAGCTATACTCATATTTTTAACAGAAATTTTTGCATTAAAATTTAAGGAAGTTCGTTATTTATAAGTACAATATTAAAAGAAATTAGTGAATTGTTATTTAGAAACTGTACAAAAGAAATCAGCGAATTTAGAAAATATACACTTCTTAAATTTTTGAGTGAATAAATAAAAAAAAGTATTTTTTTTTAATTGTGAGAAGGAATATTTGCAATATATATATATATATTTTTTTTTTTTTTTTAATTTATAAACCCAGTAACCCGTAGAAGAGGTATACACGTTCACAATCAAAAAATATAGTAAATGCCCTGCACCATACATTTTAACAATATATTTTAGTATTTCTTGAACTTAATTATAATATTTCATAACGACTTTTTGCCTGTTCTACTACCGTAAGGAACGGTGACTTACGCACAATTTTTAAAGAACTGTACTATTCTGAGGATTTCAACAGTTAAGAAGCATTAACGCGATTTCATGTGGATATATATTATTTGGAATTAATCTCAAGAAAGTTCCTTTACTCAGATCTACCATGTGTAGGGAATAGTTGTAATGCCTAAAGTCACTCCACATATCAAAAGCCACCCCCTCCCTCTTTTCCTTTTTACTGTATATGTCTTGTCAACTAAACTGGCTTTCCACAACCATAAGCAAGATATATTTTGTGCATGGAGTGGAATGGAGATATTTGGCGAGCTGTTCACAGCCCTTCAGCTCATGGCCTCGGCCGCCACGTTTCCCACAATGCAAAATCGTGAATGTAAACAGTCTGGCTACTACAATATCTTAAACCCTTTCGCGTCAATATTTTAAGTCCATGCTGAAGGACATAGTTACACAAGAATATTTATTATGCGTTAAACTCAGTATTTGTGTGTTTAGTCAACCTAATAATTTGGTAACTGGTGAATTATATTTATACCCAACACACTGGTTCAAAACGAGCCATTTTTTAAACTAGCATGGAGAGAAATGTTTTGGATCATCAACTCGTGTACACGTTAAATTATATAGCACCTAAAAAAAGTTGCATATTTTACTAACCGGGAATTGTGATATCGTGTCCTTAACGGGCTTATCAGAAAAGTTAAATAAACTAAAATTAATATTTTTGCATCAACAATGTCAATCATCGTGCCTTTAGTAGTTTGTTTAGTCAACAACATATTCCACTGCTTTAATTTGTGTTTATTACAAACGTAGGCGGCCGTTTACTTTGTGCTTGGGAAATGTCTTTAGCTTCTGTAACAAATACTCAGATACAGTGACAAACCAAGCTATACACTTTATGAAGTACAGTACATAAAATTTGTACCACTTCCATATAAGTTTTGTAAAAGTTACGTGTTTTCCAGATGACTAACCATCGTTTAGGATTTGAGTGTACTGTAAAATGTGTGTTTTGGTCTCACGTGTTATGTATAGTAACTTACTGTTCCCAGTTAACTATTTGCTATAGACTTGTATAGGCAACTCGGGATAAAGTGAGCACTCAAAAAATCACTGCTGAAGTTCTATTTTCAGCCAATTTGTATTTTACCGCGCGTAACGGCAAACGACGGGTAATATCTAACCTCTCTGGACACGTCACTTTATGTTTGCTCATGTAAGATAAATTGTGCAGTCAGTAGGAGGCTATATAGTTTGATAGGAAAATTATATTAATTATATAAAATGGAAGTGTGTCGGTTTCGGTTGATTTAGTTTCAACATTGTTTTATTTAAATAAGAAAAAAGACGGAACTACTTTGCGTGATTTCGCTGCCAACCATACAAGCAGTAAGGCAACTATAGTTAATGTTGAATTATATGCAGTAACGGTTAGTAATATTTTCAGATGTTAAAATTTTAGTTCTTACTTTATTCTGAACGACCTGTACGGAAATATAGGCGGATCAGAACATTTTTGAGCAATGTCTAACATGTACGGAAATTTCTAGTATCGCTAGGTTACTTCATGGAATTTGAACTACGTTTGAAAACCTTACAAATTACCTAGAAAGTTTTCAATTATGAGCATTCTTATTTTATTTTTGACTGTAGTTGTAAAATTTGTACTAACCTAACGATATTATGGAAAGGACGCTATTTTAATATAACCTGCTGATTCATTCACTGGAAAACAATTCTACGCAAAAGTAAAGCTCCTCACAACTGCGATTAGCTACCGTTATTTTATATTATTGTAGCTCTGGTGCGATAATATATATATATATATAATTTTTATTTTGAGGGCTTGTTTACCCCAGTTTTATGGAATTAGGCTTAGTAAGGAACTGCTTACAAACTATATAAACCTAAGTAAACAACACAAACATCCATTTCCTTGCTGAAATTCGAACCTAGGGTAGGCCGGCGTGCTACTGACCACGTTACGGAGGCCGGCGCTATAATATATTATATGTATGAAATATTTAAACGTAATTACAAACACAATGCAAGTTTACAATAGAATGCGGGCTTTAGGCCTCGGTCTCTAGTTTAGCAGTGGTTTCGAAAATATTTTTTGTAACGCAAGTTAATACATATATCGAAAATTCCTTTGGTAGTTTTAATTAACACTTATATATCAACGTTTGTATATGAATTTTTCTGTTGCAATACACCACACTGATTTTTACATTTTTGGCCACCGACATTGCACACATTTCGTTGTGAAAATAAGCCAAAATGAAGCAAAATAATTTTTTGCTCGCAAACGGTACATTATAAAAAAAAACGCTCTGGCAAAATTATGTATCGTATGACTGTGCACTGTCTCAAATTTTTTTCAAAGCATTTTGTTAAAAAATATTTGAGTTATTTGCAATTGTTTGAAATAAACGAGAGAGTTTGAAAATCAAAGAAAGAGAACAATCCAGTGTTTTAAAAAGTACCCACTTAATAGTAATTCGTGGACAAAAAAAATCAATTGGGTCTAATTATCTCGGACTACAGTTTTACTCACAGAATGCCTTGGCGATGCCCACGTTGGCCAGCACACTGATGATAGGAGTGACGAATATTCCCGAACCCAGCTCCTTGCACATGTCCAGGAAGGAGTATGTCCTGTTGTTGAACTGCACTGAGAATGGTGGCAGCCCGAAGGGAGGCAGGCCTGGTTGGATGGTGCCTGCGCAGTGTCACATTTATCACACCAATAATCATAGAGTAGTAGAGACAAGTACCCAGCCATAGAACACAAGGAACGTAGAATGGTTTTCCTTATTCTGCGTATGTTAAATAGACTCGTGAACTGAAAACACTGTCAAACAAATATTGTACACTCTAAACCTGAATTAGTGAATATTCACCGATTCACGCCGATGGATCGATCAATTTTAACAATTTAAATCAGTGAAAATAGTCACTGTGTAATTAGTGAATATTCACTTATTTCCTTTAAGAGTGCCAACATCTGTTTTATAAAAAATAAAATTGCCTTGTGGAAATTATATGTCAGAGTTATTTTACTCTTCTATTTACTAGAATTTCGTACGTTTAAAATATCCATAACTTTAGAGCAATTTCAAACAGCATTACTGTAAAATTTCAAAGGTACTTAATCTGACTCATTACACCTTGTTTGCTTATTCCTTAACTGAATTATCGTCATGGTTTGATGAAATAAAACTGCTTGACATAATTAGCTGGCTGGTTGACACGTAACAAAACATTCGCATGACAGGATATTTTTTAATGTTCTGTAAGGATTTTTTTTTTACTTTGAGGTAAATGTTGTAAGTTAAGAATGTGAGTTTTCAATACACAACACCTGCATGAGTTGTTTGTGTTTAACTGTTCTTGACTGAGGTAGAAACTTGTAGTTAAATGTTAGGAGTAGACAAGAAATATCGCAATTGTAGGTAATGCCGTGGGTTCGTTAACCACGATCTTTATATTGTGATATCCACAGTGTTTACAATATGTTTCGGCCGCCATTTAAGGTGTACGTCAGGATTTTTTTCGAAAGGAAACAAGAGGGTACTTTTGCTGCTTATGTTTACAGAGGCAAACGAAACTAAAAAAATTATAACTACGTAAGACAAACGCTCTTTACATTAAAGTACGCACTTTGGAAATTCACCACTCATAAAAAATTTTGCTTACGTTACATAATGTACAGGGCACGGACAGATACAGGCTTTCCTTCACCCAGGGTAAGAATTGTGATTTGCCACCCCCTCTCCTATTCATTCCCCTTTTTTCCGTCAGTCCAATCAACCCTACAGTAATAAACGTATCTTGCATACGTTGTTTTGTGCTCGCGTAGTTAACGGTATAACATTTTAGTTGAAATACATTAAACCTGTATATACCAGCTACCATTAGCTGTGTTTTAAGTATGCATTATAATTATAAGTACTGTATTTATAACATATGGTGGTGTTCAAGGTTAATAAAAATTCAAAACTTGTAAAAGTTTAAATATTGGTAGATATTATGTCTTATTTTACACTCATTTACATTTCATTCCCAAGTGAAAAATTTTCGCTACCACAAGTGCCCCATCTAACCCGTCGCCCGGGGCAGTCTCCCCCCTCCCCCTTTGCCCCCCTAGATCCGCCTCTGTCACAAGGGCGGGAATGCTTATAGCTAAGTTTAATTTGGCTCGCGTATAAATAAAGAGATCAGGCCCACGACAATATAAGTTTACACGTATTGCAAAATATTACAGCATGAGAGGGAAAATACATCTTAATCAGGGCTTTCGAAGGTGTTCCGTTAAATGAGAGCACACTAGGCCTAATTCAAGTTCTTTGCACCTGTTAGAAAAAATTCTACCGAGCATGACCATATAACGTGGAATAGTGAAACGCAATTGAGCCGCTGGACTCCTGTATGTCTTACCAGAGAGGAGGAATGGCGACGGGCCTTGGAGAGTAAACCTGTATGCTATCACGGAACATATGAGGACGACGATAGCGTTGCGGGCAATGGAGAAAAACCACAGACTCTTGTTGATCATCTGCTGCGTGCTCGTCTGCTTCTTCACCTCCTTGGGTCCGACGTGGATGTCCTTCACCATCTGTGGGCAAGCCAACACTATATAATGTCTGCACAGCCACCGTCTCATACTTCATACAGCACCTACAAGTAAGTATCGTACGAGGAGAGCTACCAGATGACCAGGGAGTCGTACCCCGGATGTGGGATTACTACTGGGCTTCTGCTTGCCCAGCAAATTACTGAAAGTACATCTGTAACAACAATACACACTTCCTAAAATGTTTACGAAGTAATTAACCAAAACTCAGTATGGGTCAGTTATTACACTTCCGCCTTGTAAATACGCAAACTTTTACAGCTGTTACAATAGAAGCACATACTAAATAGTAATACAGACATGAAATGACGTGTCAGCTTCGGGCGAACTTCGCCGCTGATTGGCTGCCCTAGACTGTTGATACCAGCCCCGTGTATGTTTGGCTCCTGCACGTTACGGCAGGTTTCCTATTGGCCTGGCTACTGGCAAGCAGGACAGCCACCTTAACTCTGATTGACGGTAGGTGTTTCCGCCATGTTGCTGGCGAGGGAAGCCATTTTGCTGACGTGTGTGTCCATGTACGCCGTTCTTCTGGCTACTTAATTTCTGTGTTCCTAAATATTCTGTGATACAAGTCTGGTAACTTCAGTATACATTTAACTGTTTTCTAAAGGAATTTATAAGAGTGTCACCATATATGTCTGGGAAACAATTCTACCATACCTACATTCTAAACACTTCTATACGCACGTGTGGCAGTTTTGGGAACTATTTTTTAGAATATAACGGCAAACAAATATTAATGCTATTTAAAATTCCGTCAACGTGTATTCTATTTTGCAGTTTCGTTAAAGTTCCATAAATTTACCGAATATAATGTTATAACTCAAAATACAAAACGTCATGATGATAACAATATCCCCCCCCCCCCTTGTTAAAAACGCTGGTAGATAGGCTAGTGTCTAGACCTGTATTTGTAAGACCGCGGTTCTATTGTTTAACATGGGAGAAATCTAGGACCGGAAAATTTTGCGGATTCAATGGCCTGCATATTAGATTGCACTGTATTATGCATATTCTCAAGCCCTGAGCATTTGTCCAGTAGCTGCAACTCACTGGAACAGCGGACAACGAACGAATAGACGGGGCTTGAGTGTGAATATGATAATGGATTCTAGCATGCAGGTCATTGAATCCGCGAAAATGTCCGGCCCCTAGAGATATCTTATTAAGTGCTCCCCGGCGAAGAAGGACAAAGAGTTGAAGACGACATATTACCCTGGTGAGCAGCAACACGACGATACAAGAGACGCCCAGCACGGCGTCCCACAGCCTCGTCTCTGCGGCGTGCGTCGCGACGGCAGTAATGTTGTCCAGGAAGCTGCTCGCCTTGAAGTTCAACCCCAGCAGGCCCTTCAGCTGCGAGCCAATGATGATGAGAGAGGTGGCCGTCGTGAAGCCGGACGTCACCGGCATCGAGATGAAGTCCACCAGGATTCCTGCGCGGTAACACACGACAATTGGACGGTGCCAAGTTTCTTGTACCTCTAACGCCAACCTCTAAGTTTACGAAAACCTGTAAACCGTGTCGTAATCATGTTCAAGAATTCGTCTTCAGGATGTGTGAGATTCGCCGGATACACCACCCGCTACGGTGGGAATATAGCAATTCGAAAAATCTCTATTATCCTAACCGTAAGGCCGTTCAAGGATAAGAATGACGTACTAGTGTTTCGATCTTCTTGGATCTCTTTATGTTAACTAACAAAAACCACAGAACAGTAATATGTTCTTGAAGGCTCACTCAAGCGGCTTTTCTCAATACCATAAAACGCGATTGCAGCACCGTTGTAGCCGTGAAATGAACTAAAATTGAACAATGCGGGGTATTTGAAAGTGGTTATAGTGGCAACAAATTTGAATTTGATTAAAAATTTAGCTCCACACGGAGGAATATGTACTAATTAAATAAATACCAGGAAGTTAATAAAGCATTTTTCAGGTTAAGATTAACTAATTTCAGTGAATAAAGAACAGTACGATATGGCTACAAAAACAAACCAAATTACCATTTATTTCCATTTTACTTTTAAACTGCAACAGTAATGCAACCATTTTAACAACTGGACAGTCACAAGTTGAGTAAAGCTCTACCTTCTGTGCTGAAAGTGTCATTCGTAGTTTTATGGTATAAGTGCTGATAATTATAGAACAGCAAGCTATTATATTCTCATGTTTACTACTAAATAATTATACTATAGTTTAACAAAAACCTCTCCTTTAAAATAAATAAACGGAGTTTACTACTAACTCATCAATTTCACCAACATTTGGACGCAAAATTTAATTCAGATTCGAATAAAATCGATAAAATTCTTATTCGAATTCGCATCGCGTCCGCAATTTTTGTCGCACTGACGTCACAGAAACCGCGGTGCTAATTGGCCAACACACAGACGCACACACACACATAAATACATACATATATCATATATATTCGTGTCGCAGCGTACATATAGCTTTTATCGTGCCTATTTGATTTCGGCATTATTATTAATATTTTTATTGAACGGAAGCAATTTTCCGCGGCACGCCACGGCTTTGTAGCCCAAAGAAAAACGTCGAACGAGACTACAGCCACTTAAAGAGTCTTCGACTGCTGTCAGAGAATAATGTGAATTTATCACGTCTCTACTAATGATACTGAGCCTCCTAACATGTAATATAATTAGCCTTACTTAAGAGGACGGAATGCAGGAAGTGATTCCTGAAAGGATAAGAAGCGAGAATCATATTATCATTTGTTTCCTGCTAGAGCGCGCTACATATATCTGGTACAGCGACGTCCATATCTTCTGGCAGACGTGCCTGTGAACGCACGAAGAGATACGCGGATGCTACATGATGGTCCTCTAACCCACTTCCATATTTCTGTGCGAAGACTCCTACACGTATTTCCCGGTTGATAGGCTACAATCGCCCGAGGTGCATGGCCTGCCTGTTCGCCTGACCTCGACCCTATGGAGGCATCCCACATCTGTCGTGCATGTTTAAAGCCACAGGTCCCTATTTATGCTATTTTAGTAGCTTTTATTTTTTAAATTCTGAAAGTAAGCAGATATCGTTAAACCGTTATACAAATGTTGGAAATTGTTTGTACTATTTAGCATTTATTTTTTCAAAACTAATTTTTTTTTATAATTTTGGCTATTAGAAAATTTAATTAAGTTGATAATTAGTCAACATTATATATTGAAGAAAAAAATAGACTAGGTCTAAAAAGTGACTGGCTACAACTTCGAATACACCATTCCTTCGACGAACTTCCAATGCGGTGCAATGTGTTCGTAATTTACGATTTTTTGCGAAACTTTTCCACGTGTACACATTGAGCCAACGAAATAAAAGAAAACACACTTCGAACAAGGACGGAATGTCATTGTTAAGACACCATGACAATTAAATACACTCGTTTTCTGAGCCCTACAATAAAAAAAAAGCCAAATTAAACTGTCGTACTTCGAACGCCGGATGTATGTGAAACGCAGATAAAACATAAACTAATATTTGCTACGGACTTTCCACTAATACAATTACTTGGTCACCGATTAAAGCCTATAGTAAAAATAGATCGGCGGGAATCTAGCATGCTACTTCACCGCTTGGCTCGTGGTATTTGATGTACACTTCAAGATCACCCTTATAGCCTCTAACGCGTATATACGCGGCGCCCATCCTGGTTCAATGCATCCACATCGTCCACTACTTAATTCTGTACAAAAAGTAAGATTTCTCCAGTTGTCTTTATTCTTAAAACCACGCATTTCGGAAACTATGTTCGTATGATTTTTACGCCCTCCTATCCTCTCAGAATTCATTTCCTGCAGTTTCTTCTCATTGATTAAAATCACTTCTCTATGTGTACAAGCTGTTCGGAAACTTACCCGCAGTATTTCTGGAGCAAATCCTTGTGGGGAATTGTGACAATTGCTTATTAGAACCTATATCCTGGCTAAACCAGAAAGTATCTCGTCGAATCCATACATTGCAGGCGTGCAGCATGACTCGAAGGTGGCACAGCAAAGTCATAAGAATGTGCGGGTTTATAGACATACACTATTGCTTATGATTTGGTGACAAAACCTGTATAATGATCATCATGCGAGACACGAAGACTACAGGACAGTTGAACGTATAAAAAATTGCTGGTACACTTGATGCAGAAAAAATAAGAGAAGAGTTTGTTCTCATATTAATATGTAGGAATTTCTTGATTTATAAAAAGTGAAATTTAAAAAAAAAAATTCAGTTAATTCCGTGTTACTGAGAACTCTGAATTTTTCTTCCTGATTCCAATTTGGCAAGTTTTATTTGAAAATATTTCGATACTGACTTAGCTAATTGTATTGTCTTTTATTACGCACATTGTATATATTAACGATTAAATAACTCACTGGGCCAATTTTGTCCATAAATACGTACTGCGTAGTAAAATGCAACGTTTCTATTAAGGCACATTGCCGATAATTGCTCACACCATCATTTTATTAAACGAAAATGGATAATTTTAACTAACGAGATGACACGACCTCTTAAGTACATCCGCACTTGTTTATACATTCAACTGTCCTGTTGTCTTCGTGTCTCGCATGATCATTGTTACATAGGTTTTGTCAACAACTCAAAAACAAGGGATGTACGTCAGTAAACCCAGACGTTATTATCCCATATTGAGTCCCATTGCAACAAACGTTGAATGTGTAAACAGTCTTACCTAGGTTGAGGAACCCCATGACGAGCTGCAGACACCCTGTGAGGAAGGTGAGGAGGATGACAAACTCAACTGGCAGGTCGTGGGTGTACTCGAAGGTCATCAGAGACATCAGAGAGGTGATACCAATAGATACTTCCTTGATGGTGCCGAACACCATGTACACCAGTCCTCCCATGAAAGACGAGTATAGGCCGTACTGCAGCATAGATACGTACGAACGTGCATGTATTCATGCATTACATATATACATATACGTACGTACTGTGTAAAACTGTTAATAATATTGGAACTAGGCTCTTTAACAAGCTTCCTATTGAAATCAAAGCTTTCACCGAGTTTAACCAGTTTAAAAGTCATCTATTTGATTACCTCTTGAATGGTTCCTTCTACAGTGTACCAGAATATATGGCAGCATAATATTTTTATTACTACTACTTTAGCCTATTATCGTATTGGAAGTGTCCACGTTAAGTATCACTGTTTATTATAAAACAATCAAAACCCAGTGCATATGACATGTATAAGCAAAACGGCCTAATGTAAAGTGTTCAATGTTTTAAACGGCCGAGGTTAATATTATTATTATTATTATTATTATTATTATTATTATTATTATTATTATAGTGCTTTATTTACATATTTTGTATTTTGATTGTTCCCTAAATATCTGTATAACTTAATTTGTAAAAATGTTTGTGTATCATTTGTGTGTATATTCATGTATATGTATAATTGATAAGTTTTTATAGCATTGCAAATGCTCAAAATGAACAATAAATTGATTGGTATGTATGCACTTATACAGGATGTATAGAAATAAACGCACAATAAGCACACAACGCAAACACTGGGCTAAATTAGAGGTGAAAATGCTATTGGCTAAATGATGTGCGAGGACATTTTATGTGCACAATGTAGCAACACAGCACTGTAGTTAGTCCCCTCTGCCTTGCATATTATGGGTGTAACAGTCCAATCATGATTCTACATTTATTTGACTAAAATACATAAAATAATATCTGGATGTGGAGCACAAGAGGGGACTATTTACATTTACGTGCAGTGTTGCCACATTGCGTACATTAAATGTTTGTCAACATTTTGCCACTAACATTTTCATCTCTAATTTAGCCCAGAATTTGCGTGGTGTGCTTATTGTGTTGTTGCTTCTGGGCATCATGTATGTGTGTGTGTCTATAAATATATAAACACACACGTAACTTCACACGTATTAATGTATATTCACACGTAAATACTTGCACAGACCTACAAGTGCCTCTGTTGGTAAGCCAAACGTAAACAAATGTCCACATAACTTTTGAATTTAACTAGCTGAATATTTGTGAACAGATGGGTGGACAAAGAGTACGAGGTGTAATTAATCTACTTCACCTTTTAAAATGTTGTTCATTCAGCAACATTTAAATGTAATAATTAATTGAAATATTTTTATCACAAACGTCAGTTGTATATTCAACGAGTTGCCTTTTGTATAATGTCACTTAAACTTAAAATATCACTAAAATCATTAATTTCATTATATCAGTTCAACAATCAGTAGATAGAGCAGATCTTTTCTAGACATTTCCTGTGCAAAGCTAGCGATCAAGGTTTTATGAGGCGGCTTGTTCCAGTTCAATTTCTTTTCTGTACTGAATATCAACAGACGTGTGAACTTGGTCGCACACAGAAACAATTTTTTAGGAGGCGGGGGGACGGGGTGGCAAAGCTCTAGAGTAAATTTACATAAGTTTAAATTTTGTTTTTTAGTATTTATTTTTAGGTTACGTTATACGTGATATTGAACTACAGTAACAATGACTTTCTAACACACAAAAAATAAAAATTAAGTTGTGAATTCGGGAATGTTATAATGTAACACCGATCCTCTCCCCCCCCCCCGGGTATAAAACAGGCGTCTAGAAAATTGTACAATCTAAATCAGAATTTTCTAATTTTCACAAATTTGCCAGTTATTTTCACAGACTCATGATGGAGCAGTTTCTACAACTGAATTCGTGAAAAAAAAAAAAATGAACTGGCAAGTCAGTGAATATTTTTTTATTCTCTTCTGCAATGTTGGCACAGTGACATTGCAATGAGTGATTATTCACAGATGTGCCAGTAATTTTTCACAGATTCAATTACTCCATTCGGAATCTGTGAAAACCACTGGCAAATCTGTAAATGTTCCCTAATTCTGATTTAAAGTGTACTTTAAGGTGCAAAACGGTGCTATGTAAGCAGCTTACAGAAGTTGAGGGTCTGGATCAAGTGTAAGGTTAAACATTTCGGTAATGGGAGTTTGGAGCCGTTACCCCTCCCCCCTCCACCCATTGCGGGCAGTCTTACGCGGGAAGTAAGTTGTTATAGATGGTTCGGGATAAAGTAGCACTTTTGAATCATTAGTTATTATTTTCTTTCACACAATTTATAGTTTCCTGCCATTTTTAATTGTAAACGTAGAATCCTAGGTACAGTCTGCGCGCCAGCTCTGAAGTGCGTGCGTTTTTCGTCCTAAGCGTCATGTACGTTACAGTAGCACTACAGCAAACACATCCTATCTAAAGACGTGACTACGGCTAGCATGTGCGTCGACAAGCTATCCGCCTTGTTCTATTATGTATATAATTGACGGAAGAAAAACGCGTAAACGCCAGGGACTCAGAGCTGTCGCGCGCACTGTAGTCTAATAATCAAAGTGTACAGATTGTATCATTATAAACAAGTAGAGTACCTGTACCGAATATGGCCCGCTTAAGTTTCAAACATCACGTGTGCCTAAGTCATCATTAATTATATCACTAATATAACACATGGATGATGTTGAGACAGATTAATATGTACGGTATATGTTCATACTGGAGACTAGTATGTATAGATCCCACATCGATCTCAGTATTACCACATAATGGCCATATTGAGAACCAGGCCATATTCGGTACAGGTACCTTAATTACAGAAATTAATCATTTAAAAAAACAATATGAAAAACCTAAAAAAAGGAAAACATACTCTTGAATCATAGCTCAGAACGCTCTTGATCAAGTCACCTATCAAACAAAAAAAAAATCTATATCAAAATCGGTTCATTTGATTAGGAGCTACGATGCCTCAGTCAGATACATATTTACACAGGTTTAACTTGTAACACCCCACATTTTGTGCCAGGGATTAAAAAGTTGACGTCTGAAGTCACAATAATTATAACACTTTTCAATTAATAGTCTTAGGCATGAAAGTCTTCAAAAGTGTTTTCTTTATTGTGAACCACCGATACCTGTGCTGCGCCGTGCCTGATGAATAGGGACATGAAAAATTCGCGTTTTCTTCTGGGAACAAGCTCTAATTGCAACTACTGTAAGTTGGTGTAATTTTCGCAACTGAATCTAGACTCTTTTGACAGCTATTGGAATTCCCTGAGCCAATAACAAAACGTAACTAAATGAAGGCCAAATCACCATGTTAGAGAGTAGCCAATGAGCAACTGCTGTCTGCTAGAGTACACATATATTCTTGGAGGCTACCCTACAGGTCGGTGAACCCGCGAATTCCTCTCTCTACTGATGAGTAGAGACACTGGAAAATAGCGGAAATATTTGACTGTTTGCTAGGCTCCAACGTGATGTATATAACATTGAATGTTTCGTATCAACATTGGCTATCGTTTAATTGTAGCATTTTTTCTCTCTACAACAGTCCCGGTTAGAACTGCACAGCTTGGACACAGAGCGTGTGTGATTTGTCCCAGAACTGTTCCCACGTGTCACGGTTAATATACTACAGTTTATTGGAGACTATTTGAAACATTTTCGCGATTTTCCACTGTCTCTACTGATGAGTAAGGGCAGGGAAATTTCGCGGATTCAATTACCTACATGCTAGAATCCATTGTCCTATGCTCATTCAAGCCCCGTCTGTTCATTCACTGTCCACTGTTCCAGTGAGTAGCAGCTAGCGGACAAATATTCGGGGCTTGAATATGCACAGGAGAGTGCATTATAACATACAGGTTATTGAACCTGTCAATTGTTCCGTCTTTACTAATGAGCAATACCTGCGCGGAGAGGCCAGCCAGGGAGGCGTAGGCAATGCCCTGAGGCATCATGGTGAGGCCGAGAGTGATTCCTGCCACGAAGTCTCCCATGGCGTCTATCTTGGTGTACCTGGGCAGCCAGCTGAGTATGGACACGTGACGAAACAGCATCTCCTTACCGCGCCGGCAGAGGCGCTCCCGATACGGCTCCGTCGCCCCTTCAACACAGCACAACAAACCACACTCCATTGTTTGGCCCACGAAATTCCCGCGAGAACAATTTTGCCTCAGTTTGTTTCATTGCCTTAAGCACAGAAATTTTCATCTCCATCTTTATGTTTTTTATTCGTACAAGATTTTTTTTTATTATTTTAGACACAAAATGTGACTAAATTTGGCTCTTACGAAATGTTTTTATCTCTCATAGTTTTCTCGTAATAGCTCGTTAAAGTCCAAATGTGCATGTTTCCGTTTTAAGGACTACACTAAAACCAACTGATAAACCAAACTGAAAAACATTCACAATGTGCGTCACATATGTACAAACAAAGACATTTTTTTTGTATTTAAATACAAATGCTTACATTTAAAATTAAAATTTGAAAAAATTCAACATTTTTATAATAATACAAAAATATTTTATTTTGTGTATAAACATAGCTGAACTTGTAGCCTACAAAATCGTCATTCATTGTGTGCTGGTTTAAGTGTCGTCCTTAAAATAGAAACATGCAAATTTTGGCTTTAACGAGACATTATGCAAAAATTATGCGAGATAAACAATTTTTGTAAGAGAAAAATTTAGTCACATTTCGTGTCTAAAACATGGTGATGAAAATTGCGGTAGCCCGCACCCTTAAGTGCACACAAGCAGTATTGCTTCATAGTTGGGGAATAGTTGTTTTTACTCTCTAGTGTCTTGGGGTTATGCCCACATGTCACATATGTGTAGTGTTCTGGTAACCTTATTGGGTTTGGCGCAGTCAAATGAGAGAAGTCATTTCAAAAATACACACTGCCACTGGTCATAAAGTTGAGCTGCAGGCATGCACGTAAAGGCACTGAAACAGTGGTCATTTCGCGAAAACTTTCTGGCTCTAACAATGATTCATCTCGGGTAAATTAGACTGTTTGCAAGGCTTCAGTATAACATGCAGGCCATATTTGACATTCTTCTTCCGTTATTAGCGTGTCTCCGGAGGGGCGAGCTGAGAATTGTGTGGGATCAAGGATCCCAAAAAACATGACTGGGGTAATGATAACTCTGGTGCGACACTACCACAGCCGTAGAAGAACAGGTCTGGACATTCGCCTGGAAACTTGACCCCGTTGTTGTTTGACTGCAATTCACCAAGTTACCGAGAGTGTTGTGGGTCTTTGGCGCTGCAATAAGGATGGTCGGGCTCAAACTCCGCCCTCTTCCCTTCCACTTTTTTCCAGTGTTTACATTACAAAGATAAAAAGTGTATCAAAACGTGCTTATTATCAATTTATGAAATACTTCCTTCGCTTACAGTCCGAAAGCATGGCTCCAGAAATCTTTATTTACTTTATAATGTAAACACTGGAAAAAGTGGGTGGAGTTTGATCCCGATTGCCTTTACTGCAGCGCCAAAGATGCACAACACTCTCGGTAACTTGGCGGATTACAGCCAAACAACAAAGAGGTCAAGCAAAATACACTGGTAGACAGGCGAGTGTCCAGGCCTGTTCTTCTACGACCGTGGTCACTACTGTCGTCTTTAACCAAGTACATTAGAATCCTCTAATTACACAAGGAGCAGGCGGCTACGTTGTTTGCAAACTACGGTGGCGCGGAATATTCTTGCGATTTTCCACTAGCACAAGGACCATGAACTTTTCGCGGAAAGAATTTTGTCCGAGTTTGTTCCAGTGCCAACGTTCCCAGCTGTAGTTCTGCGTCATGGTCAGTGATTGGATGTTTTAACTGTCACGTGTCTCGGAGATATACCGGCAAATCACATACTGTGGGGTTGGAGTCTGTAGAGATGATGGTTTATCGCGGAAAAACTTGACTGTTTGATGTGTTTCAACGTACGTTTAACTTACGTAAAGAATACTGGCTCTCGCTTGTACGTAAATATGTTTTCCTATTTGACTGAGCCAATAAGAATCCCGCTATTGTAATATTTTATGCATATAGAGCCACGATTTTATGGCGAAAAGATTTTTGCAACATTTGGTTTCGATGCGTCATGTGCACACCTGCAGCTCTGCTACATCGTCTGTGGTTGGATGATTTTACTCTTACTGGCCTTGGCAAATTACAGACGTACAGACTCACAATAATTTTATTCTGTTTGGTGCAGTAAAATGAGAAACGTGTCTGAACAAAGACACGCTGCCAATAACCTTCGAACAGAACTGCCGATGTGCACGTGAGACACTGAAGCAAAGTGGGGCAAAAATCTTTTCGCGACAAAATCGTGGCCCTAGTTATTGATCTGCAGACAGCTACGTTGTGTCAGACGCATATCATTAGAGGTACGTCAATTTCGTGGAATCATCTGGCAGTAGCCTAGATTGCTCAGTCCTGTACACGCTCTGGATACAGTCGATTATTCATTGGCTTACAACATTACAAGCGATAGCTCTTTGAATCATTTCCTTACTTACTACTGGATTGCAGTAGTCAAATGCGTTTCGTGACAGCCGCCAGATAATCACACACGTGATTATGAAGTATATATTTTTGGCGTTCAGCCTGACCTGGAATATATTTGCGAAATTGACGTACCTCTCTTCTACATATCATTCAAGCATACATGCCGCAAGTAACCACAGTGTTTTCAAAGGTATGCTGGCCCAAAATATTTTCGCGATATACCACTATTAGAGATGATTGTATATCGCGAAAATGTTTTGTGCCAAGATAGCCTTGAAAACACTGACACAACGTTGCTGTCTGCAGACCAATACCAGGCATCCAATATTACAATATCGGGATTCTTATTGGCTCAGTCAAATAGGGCAACAGCTCCACGTACAAGCTAAAGCCAGTAATCTTCTGGTAAGCTGGACGTGTATTGAAATCCATCAAACAGTCAACTTTTCCCGCGATAAACCATCATCTCTAACCATTATCTCTACTTATTGTGATTGGCACAGTCAAATGAGAGATGTCACTTCACAAAGACACGGCTGCCAATAACCATGAAGCATAGCTACAGATGTGCACGTAATGGTTTTGAAAAAAACTCGGGAAAAATTCTTTTCACGAAAGTTCAAGGCCCTAAATTTCAGTACCTATAGCTAGAGAGAGTGACAGATCGAGGGAAAAGTTGACTATCTGCGGGGTTTCAATGTAGTTTGAAGTGCCCGGTGTTCTCATTCCGATATTAATTTGCTTCCATTTGACTAGGGCAACGAGGTTTCTGGTACAGACGATACTGATCGTCCGCTAGTCACCTGCAGACAGTTGAACCGTGTCAAATAGCCGTTGTCCAATCAATTAACGTGCATCCATGTTCACTAATTACAGGTGGTATTTTAACTGATTTCCGATAAATCAGTTTCAACAAACTACAAAAAAGGAAATGGTAAAAACCTTTGCTACCTAAAATAAAAAAAAGTTGTTTACGTGGCCATTTCGGTGCGAGAGGTCCTGTGTTTCAGTCCCAGGTCATGACTATTTCGGTACTCGTCCGGATAAAGCTGATGTTTTAATTTTTGTTTAGGCTTGCTTGGCTGGATTTTACGAGATGCTTTGAAAAAATAAACATCTTAGGATGCATCTTACTACAGAAGAAGATACATGTACAAGCTAATAAATTCTTTGGCAGAAGTAGTATTTTTTGCCTAAATACCAGGTGTTGTGTTATTTTCACAGCAACAGTTATGTGCATTTTGTTGAAAAATTTTGCATTCTTGGATCTTGCAACGAAATGACCCTTTTATTTTTCGTTTCTTACGATGTACTGCTAAAATAAACATCATGAAATGTTTTAAATAAAACCGGGCGAAAAAAATAATTTTATGCGAACAAAGGGGTGGCCACATCTATTCCGTTCGTAAAAGAGAGAGATGACGTTCTCTTTAGAAATCAAACATCTCAGTAACACATATCATGAACCACACAATCGCAATTTAACTCCCAAATATTTTTTTCGACACTAATATTTTTTACTCGATTTTAAAGGGCTTAAACACGCACGCCACCCTTAATATTCTTCGCACATGACTAGCAAGTGGCCCAAATAATTTCTCCTCACTACTGAGGAACCAGCACCGTATTTTAGTCTCTCTCTCTCTGTTGCTGTGGGGCATCATTACAGCAGTACATAACATGCTACTATGCCACACACTACGCCACTAACACACAGACAGTAGGAACAACTGTGACACAGCAACCATACGTCATGTATTGCCAACTGTAGCGCAGAAAAGGTGAGTTTTGGATCTATATTTACATAACCATTTTTGTTCCTCTACACGTGAGGATGATTGTTTCCCTAGAATATTGACATGGAAAGTTGCACCATCCTGTGTGTGTGTGTATATAATATATATATATATATATATATATATATATATATATATATATATATATATATATATACAAACACACAATTATGTAGAGACAACACAAAAACATTATTTTGCTCTATGTTATTTATTTATTTTTGGGGGTTTTCTCCCTTAATTTACTATGTTTATTTTATACGTATGTTCTGCCCGTGTTTATTCTTAGTAGTATTTTTTTGTCATTCTTAGGTTTTCTGGGACGATACATAGCAGAAGGCCTGCTTTTACAATTTCACTCACAATAATCCAAACCCATTGCAAGAATTGAAAAAAAAAAAATATATATATATATATATATATATATATATATATATATATATATATATATATATATATATACACATATTTGAATGCATAAATGTCTACAACTGTAATAAAAGAACAATTGCTATTGCTTGGACAGCTTCTGAGAAATTCGTTCTCACGTGGTGCGGAAAACTTCAACTACAAAACATCCCATGTGGTGAAATCTTAGTATTCAATTTCTTGGAGCCGGAATACGTTATTGGCGCAATGGCGTTGCTCACTTATCAACCTAAAGATATATTGAAGCAAGTGTGAATACGACACACTCCTCGGTCTTTTTTTTTTCCTACCTCTCACTTAATGTTTCGTAGGATCAGGACACGTTATGAGGAAACACACTGTGGACGTGCCAAACTAAAAAGAGACTTTGTAAAAAAGGCTACGTGAGTTTGTACAAGAACTGCTGGGCTTTGCAACACTTGTCTTTGTCTCTCAAAATTAAACAAATGCGAATTACGTTTTACTCGAGGTCAGCGATAACTGTACAGAAAACAGTACGCACACATTCTTACAACCAGTCGTATTATGCTTCGTTTAAAATATTTCAATTGTTAAAATATACACTGTAAAAATTACAAAGCATTTCTTCGAAGTTTCATAAACTGTTGTAGATGCACACAAAATTTCCTTGTAAAATTATTCATTTGTAAAGTTACAAGGATTTTTTTTTTTTTTGTAAAATAAACCTAGGGAAAATTTGTAGACTACAAAAATCAGAGGTTCGTTGGAAATTAAATAGTTATACACAAATCATATCCTCTGACATTTCTAAAGTTTCATTTATATTGATTGCGTTCTTCACAATGAAAAAGTAATATCACTGAAGTGTACATTCAATGTATACAAATTAAAAATGCCGAATGACATGTAAGTCGATGTCGTCTAGGATAATATGCCTACGCGTGGAATCTAAGCGCGATGATGAAGATTTAAATCACAGTGCCACCATTATTTTTTTTTTTTTTCAAATTAATTGCTTGTAAATTTTATTTGTGGAAAGTATTTTAATAAATGAGTTCAACGTCACGGTTAAAGAAAATTTAGTATTTAAAAAATTATATTTTTTTCCCCTTATTGCAAGTACAAATGCAAGTCTATAACTTGTAACCATACAAAAGTATAGGCTGCATTTTTTTTACAAGAACAACCATTGTAGTTTTAGAAGGAATGTCTGTGCCAACTGAGTTTCCAAGGGTTTTCCTTGTAAAAGTATACATAAAACTTATAGTGTATTTTGTTAGACATTTAAGTGTTCCTTCAGAAAATGCAGTAGCCCTACGGCTAAACAACCAATGAGTCCAATACTATAACTAGATAACTCGAAAAGTATACTGAGTTACGTACTCCGGGATATTAATACCTTCGGCCTGGCCCCATATACTTGTCTGCATAAAATAATTAAAGGTTCGGTACAGTACTACTGGGGAAGTATTTTACACAACATGAGTATTAAATCTTCAATCGTTAGGGGTTCAGAACAGAAGTATTTCAGTACCAGTTATTGTACCGAACACAACAATAATGAAAAAAGTTTTTCCAAAATTACGACCGCTTTATAACTTATTTATTTTTATCTTAAGGACTATGGTCATCATGGTTTATATTGTACACTATAATTTAGGTATTTTTCTAAGTTGGTACACGTTTATTTTGGCAACCACTTCTGATATTTGTATTGTTTGGTCACGTATGGAAATTTATTTAATAAAGGTGGCAATTTTAAATATGTTTGTTGCAGTGGCATATCTGGGAAACAAACTGATCGATTCAAACCAATTTTGATATATTCATTTTTCACAGTACAAGCATTGAATATTCACGGTTGTTTATTTAAGTCCATCGATTTGAACGAAGCACTGCAGAAATAAATATTTATGTCAAATTTTGGGCACTATGTAAGTCCGATTCGAGTCAAATTTATACGTTGACAGGACATAATTCAAGCTTTCATTTCAGTTAGTTTTATTTAAGTAAGCCTACGCCTTTTCAGAAGATAGCACTACATTATTAGATATTTAAGGAACTATAAAAAATACTCATAATAGGTTTTCTTGTTTTGACATGCTATTTTGAAAATTTCTTGTAGTCGGTAAAGTTAATTTGTTGTCGGTCTGCACTTTGAAAGTTAACCCAACATGAGTACATAAATATTTGATGTCATATTTTGGAATTAGCATTCAAACCATATATTTTATATCTTAACCAACCAACGCCTAATTTTTGAATTCATAAGGGTTTATTATTGTAAACTCAGTGTTTTGCAAGATAGTGCAGCATGATGTTATGTAAATAAAGATTTAATGTCATATTTCGAAAACCTATTAGAACACAGTTTTGTATGTTGAGGGCCTATCAAACAGGCTCATAGACAAGGAGGCTTTTAATTTAATAGGATTTCTGTACGTACAAGCCAACTTTTAAACAGCATTACACGAACAAATCATTTTTTGGCCAAATAATAAACACTTAAGCATGCAATGGTTAAATATACTACATCTGTGTCTCCGACACACATATTCAAAATGGTGGACCTAATGTAACATTTATAGAGTTGAACAATATTTAGCACACTATTTGAATAAGTTCAGCAGAAATTAGTGTGTGCCAAAATTAATACGCCAAGACGTATAACATCAGATCGCCTGAGAACATTGAGGCAGTGAGATCTGCATTCTTGCGTCGTTCTGCGCGCAAACACGCGTTAGCACTTGGACATTCCGATAGTTCAATGAAGCGAATTCTTCAAGAAGACTAGTTGGCGATTGCACAGCAATTCCCTTAACGTAACTTCAATTCACGGAGGAACGCATGTGAGACGCTTCTCGAACATACGTTCGTGAGGAAGCAATTTTTTTTTTTTTTTTTCCAGTGATGAAGCCCATTTTTCGTTGAGTGGATACGTCAACAAACAGAACATGCGCTACTTGGCTGACAGCAATCCCCGAGACTTGCATCAAAGGCTGTTGCATTCACCGAAAGTCACAGTGAGGTGTGCAGTTTCATCAGCTGAGATTGTTGGTCCCTGGTTTTTCGAAGGAAATGGGGTCACAGTAACAGTGAATTCAGACCGGTATGTGAACATGTTGGAGGACTTTTTTTTCCCGACGGCTTGATGAATTGGACTTAGGGAACATTTGGTTCCAACAAGACGGAGCAACGGCCCACACTTCAGGGGCATCGATGGCTGTTTTGAGGGAACACTTCCCGGAGCGCCTCATCTCAATAAGTGGTGATTTGAAGTGGCCAGCCCATTCCCTCGATTTGGCACCTTGTGATTTTTTGTGGGGTTATTTGAAATCCCGCGTTTATGTCAACCGTCCAAGGACCCTAAACGTCATGAAGGCCAACATCCGAGCAGAAATTGCCAACACACCCGCTGCTATGCTGGTAAGTGTCATGAGAAACGTCAGAAATCGGCTTACTCAGTGCATAGACAATGGGGCCGTTAAACTACCTGACTTTATTTCCAAAACTGTGTAAAATCAAACTTTATGTACTGTACGTACATTACACAAATTAAAATGGAAACGTTATGATTCATATAATGGGTTTTATTGTCATTAAAAAAAGATGTTATGTTGCCGCAGCCTGTATTTCTGTGTTCGAACCTAAGTATCACGAAGTAGGTTTACCTACTATGAAGATGGCAATGTACGACGCGGGCAACGTCACAATAAAATTGTATTCAATTTCTTGTTTTGATACTGGTGGCATTGTAGGGGAAAATCCCGCCAGCTTCGGATGTCTTCGGTGAAAATAAGGTTGGCGGAACATCTTGGAGTCAGGTTGTCAACAAGTGGAGTCTGTTCTCCGAAAGCTTTTGTGATAACATCTAACACACTTTTCTTAATTACTTCTTAAGCGAGCTTACTTAACTGACGTAAGGGGGCAAGGCATCAGAACGAGATTTACGACCAGACAAGGCGCTTCCGAAGAAGCGCCTGATTGTCCCAGGTCGAAGCTCCGGGTTAGAGTCTTGATTAAGGCCAAATTACGTGTGTCATTAATAATGTTTGTGAATTCACGTTATTTATGGTTTAGTTTCCTGGTATGACAGTTGGACGTTAGAAGTAACTTGAAAAATTAATAATATGGTAATAAACAAGCTGGTTATCGTTTGAAAGTGAACACTTGAAAGCAAGTTTTAAAAAAATCTATATTGCTGATTACGTATATTTTAACGTAAACACAGGTGTAGTGCGTCACTAATCTTTTGCGGAAAAAAAATCACCAACGTGTTTTAGTGCCTTACGTTCAGGTATGCAGTTCTACTTGATGGTTATTGGCTGTGCGTCTTTGTACAGAGCCGTCACAAATTTGACTGAGCCAATCAGAATAAGGTTACTGCGACAACACACGTCTGTTATTTGTGGGTTGAACCCCAAGACGATGAGAGTTAAAAACAGCCAATCACTGACTGTGAAGAAGAACTGCAGATGTCCACATAAGACATTGAAACATGATGGTGCAAATTTATTTTCACCAAAAAAAGGTGCCTCTAGTTATAACATATTCCACGAACGATTTTACTTTTCTGACAGTTATCCTGGCAATGTTTTCAGTGGTCGGTTGAGCATCACAGTTTTGTATGTAGGGTTTTCATTGTTGATTACCTCGTTTAGTTTTTATCTGATCGTTTAGTAAGCTGCTTAATTTTTTTATGAAAGTAAGATGTTCGATATGTATGTGTATATATATATATATATATATATATATATATATATATATATATATATATATATCTTTTTAACTGACATTTACCAGCTGAAAAATTCGCGTTTTCTTTTGGCCACAAATAGAATTCAACAACTGTAAGTTCGTGCCAATTTCGCAGTTGGACCTCTACATATTTGACAACTCACGGAAGGCGCTGAGCCAATCATAAAATATCATATAAAGGCATGTCTCATGTTGGTACCACTGTGCCAGTGAGCAGCCAGTGAACATCTTGGGTACACGTATATTCTCGGAGGCTAGCCTATATATCAGTGATTCCACGAATGTTTCCCGTCTTACATATAACTAGAGGTACGTCAATTTCGCGGATTCATCTGGCAGTAGCCTAGATTGCTCAGTCCTGTACACGCTCTGGATACAGTCGATTATTAGAGACATGCAAAATTCGCGTTATCATTTGGCAGCAGACTAAACTTCACTTTCCTGTACATAACAGAGCATAATCTGCGAATCAATTGGCCACGAACTTTTATGTGTTGTCATTTGCGGGTGTTACGTCTTTACAGAGAGTGGCCTCTCTGCCGTGTAAGCGTTCTCCGCGGCAAGTCACGACAATATCGGCCAGCAGGAGACGTCGAACGAGTTTATAGTCACTTGGAGTCTAGTCAGCTGTCAGAAAATAACGCGAATTTTGCATGTCTCTATCGATTATTCATTGGCTTACAATATTGCAAGCGATAGCTCTATGAATCATTTCCTTATTTACTACTGGCTTGCAGTAGTCAAATGCGTTTCGTGGCAGCCGCCAGCTGCTGATTATGAAGTATATATTTTTGGCGTTCAACCTGACCTGGAATGTATCTGCGAAGTTGACGTCTAGATTCGCGGGTTCCCTGACCTGTATGCTAGCCTCTAATAACGTCTGTGTACTCAAACAAAGAGCACATGGTGATTATTGGACTTACATTTAGTTGTCTACATATTATTCGTTCATTGTCCTCCAGAAGGTGTCAAATAGGTCAAGAGCCAATTGCAGAATGGACACAAATTTACAGATGTTTGAAATAATCTCTAGGGCCCGGTAGTTTTCGCGAAAAGATTTTTGCAGCACTTTGTTTTAGTGCCTTACGTGCGCACCTGCATCTCTGCTTTGTGGTCTGTGATTGAATGCTTAACATACAACGTCTGGAGGTTAAACCCGCAAATCACAGACGTGTTGTGTCACAGTTATCCATGTAGTGATTGGCACAGTCAAATGAATAACAACTCTGCACAAAAACACTCTGCTAGTAATCATGAAGTTGAGCTGCAGGTGTACACGTAAGACACTGAAACAAAGTGGGCCAAAAATCTTTTCGCCAAAACTACCGGGACCTAGAGATCTCTGAAAGAACTGTGCAAGGGAGTGCATGGCTGGATTTAGTTGCTTGGTGGACATACTCCACTGCGAAAAAAATGACTCAAAGAAAACTAAAGATAATTGAAAAACATAAATACACAGAGTATGCTTTAGTCCACAAGATACATACACATCATAAAATTCCAAAAATAGAATCGGGTCAAATATAATATATATAATATTTTTAGATTATCCCACACACATCACTTTCTTGTTTAATATTGGTTTGCAGTTATCATGGGGCATCCAATCACAGAAATGACAGTAGAGAATATATAGCTGACGTTCAGTGTGACCTAAAAATATCTGATAAATACTCTTGCCTCTTAACTATCGGTAGTAGAGCTTAACAGGTCGTCAAGAGCGAGAACATTGGACACGGAACGTGTCACTCAGGTTATCAGGAAATTAGGTGGTTGGGGGGGGGGGGGGATCTGGTACGGTAATGGTAAGAACCATCCCAGGACTCACGATATCAGTACCCGTTCTAAATTAAATATGATTTTACTAATAGCAAGGCATAGAACCAGTAAATATTCAAAATCATTTTCGGTGGCCACTGCGCGTGCTTGGAATGCACTCGATGAGAAAACCAGACAGCATGAGTCTGTTTCTTCATTTAAAAAATTTGCCAAACTAACATTTTAAAAATTAATTCAATGTGAACAGTGGATGATATTACACTCGTTGTCCCGTGTGTATGTGTGTGTGACATGTGTGTGCGTGTGTGTATGTTAGCGTATATGTGAGTATGTGCATGTGTGAAAGTAAATGTAATATTGTATATTCTCAGTATTAGTTGACAGTGTAGCTTACTTCTTACGTTCTTCAAAATATACTATTGTTCTATTATGTAGTAATGTAATAACTTAAGTTGACATAAGTTTTACTTAGTATACTAAATATTTTAATATTTCCGAGAGTCTCCCTGTGAGATTATTAGTTAAATTATAGCCTTAGTTCTTTTAATATTTTTTGTCTAGTCTAATATATCCAGTTTATCTATATTTCCTATTTACTTCATAATTGTTCAGATATAAAGATTCCGTACTTAAAACACAATTTTGTATTATGTCTCAATTTAATATTAATCAGGAATAATTTATGTTCTAGATGGTAATACTCATGATTATTGTAATTTGATATCATATTTACTTCTCTCATTATTCTTTTCTCAATGTGTTTTAATGTTCTGTTGTCTTTGAATTTTATTTTTTTTTCCAGTGGTTAAGTGTAAGACAAGGTGGTTACACCTTAACTTCGCCACTGTAAAAATAAGTCGCAAATAAAATAAAATAAAATGATTTCAGAATGCCATGCACGATGGTCGGACCAGTATTCGGATACGTGTACTCCTATATGCGAACATGAACACAGGCAACGCTTAGTAATATTGGCAGTGAATCGAGAAAAGCATTTTGTTGGAGTGAGTGAAAAAATTTGTGCAAATCGCTTAAGGGTGATCAAGTTGGAAAAATATCATAGTTTTATATTTGCATTAAATATGGTTAGTTTTTTGTAGACATTTCTTGAGAGTAGGCCTACATTTTCCTGTAAAGAAAAATTTTAGCTCAGCCAGAGTAGTATGATTTAGTTCCTTCTGGGACAAGGATTCGGAGTGTGGCGCCCGCCCGAGTGTGGTGCCCCCCGCCATGTTGTGACGTCACGGCCCCGGCCGCCATGTTGGATGACCGTGACCTTTAACCTTGACCCTGACCTTGACCTTGAGTGTCAAATTACCAAAATTTTCCAAAATTTCGAAAATTTCAAAAAAATTT
>PNEQ01120478.1:0-54316 GCA_003012365.1 Medauroidea extradentata | reverse complement strand
GAGTGGAAGGGGGGGGGGGGCGGAGAGCTGACAATTTATTGGCAATATCGGTTGAGACGAGCATCTGTTATAACGACAGTTTCTGCCGTCATTGTCAACTCCCTTCTTAATGAGGTTCCACTGTAATAACCCACTAGCATTTTAAAATCCCAAATAGTCCAAAATAAACAAATTTGTAATTTTCAAAGCATCACAGTATAAGTATATATTTTCTGACGATATTACGTAACAGATCTGCTAGCTCATATGCTAAGGTGTTGGACCGTCAGTTATTTTATTCGGGTTCGAATCCAGATCACTCCAATTTTTTTTTCCACGTTTTTTTATATTATGTAGCACAATAAGGTAAAAATTAAATGAAAGTTTATTTCCATAAATATAATTTCTAAGGATTAAAATAACTCAAAAATAAAAAATGTGACATGAATAATGAACCATTGTTGATAAATAGAAATATTTTTCCCCTGGTTGCAGTCAGTCTTTAAGAAAACCACATCTGGTGTACGGAATTGAATGTCTTAACTTTTTTTGTTCTTAGTGCTCAAAAATCGAAATAATATTCGACGTATGATCAATAGCTCCTTTTGTAAACCAGCCTACTTAGAAAATATGCAAATGCAATTGTTTTATACAGTTGATTGAAACACATATTTATGAAATACGATATGTTTAACTCATATTCAGATTTTGACTACCTTTGTTGTTATTTACAAACAGTCCAATTTTTTTTTAATTAATGCAATTTCCAAAATAAAATTAATTTCGTTTATATTTTTTACGTGAAGAACTCATTGCGTTTAATCTGTGTTACATCATGTTAATAAAAGTTTCGGAAATAATTAAATGTGTTCTCAATATATTCACCCATGAAAAAAAAAGCTGTTATGGGATGTTTCCAAAACAGCTAGCATGCTATAAATGCAGTATTTAAGCTTTCAAATTTGTAAAAATATCTCAATTCTCATGCTGTTGTAATTAAAAATTTAGTTAAATATATAAAAACAGATTACAGATTCGTAAAAGTCTAATTCAAAAAGCAATTTGTGCCACAGAAGATCTGCTCGCTGGTTCAGTGGCTTGTGCTTAGAGAAGAAAATCTCAAGGTAAGTGACCACATTTAAAAAACTAGAGTTTTATTTTTAAAGTAATCACACTTGTACATTAATCTGTGAATGATAATATGTTCATATATCGAGAAAAGTACAAGTTTAACTAATAAGACCACTTTCCTCGATGTGGAGCTAATAAACCAAAATAATTCACATTGATCATGTAGATATAAACATACGAAAATATATCTTTGTTTCTTCATGTGATGCTGAACGTACAACAATTGGAACTAATTAAACCAAAGTTTGAACAATAAATGTTTTAAAATAAAATTTTCTTAGTGACGGCCCAGTTGTTAAAGAAAAAATAATAAATTCATGACATGAAATCACGTAAAATAGAGGACATTGATTATTATAAATATTGAATCATCAAATAACATTAAATACACAATTCCCTTCTCAGTTACGCGAGACAAAGTGTATTAATTTAACGTGGCGATAGCTTATGAAAAATATGTTGTAAAATTTTTCTGTGAAGTGAATTATACCTGAAAATAACCAGAAAATTTACTTACTTGAAATGTAAAATAAAATAAGTCCCTGAACAGTGTCAAAACAATTAAAGATAAAGTAGTTTATTTTACTAAAAGAAGAAAAATGTTGAAGTCAATTTTAAACTATAATTCATTTCACAGAAACAATGAAATTCCATTTTTTATTTACTTTTTTTATAAATTTCTCTGTGCGATACTAATAAAATCTATTCAGAATCATCCTGTGGTTAAAACTGAATATTATATATTATAGCTACATTAATATCAAACATGTGATCAAGAAAACATATTCACATTGCCAGCATTTTGATAGGCTAATATGGTGCATGTCTTCAAAAAATTAGTTTTAAATATCTCGCGAAAAAAAATTACCACCATTATGAAAATATGAACAAAGTACATAAAAGTCAAATCAACTGAATCTACCATACTATATTTTTACCAAGTTTGATTACATTCGCTGCATATGTTATTTTATGTGTGGAGAAATTGAGAAAGACACAAACATAAAATAGAAAAAAAAAGCCTTCGTGGTCTTGTATACGTGTGCAAGTCATTACGGGGGCCGTTTGCCCAGGCCGCCGAGGGGTGCAGAGATTTGGCCATTACCAGATTTTTCGAAAAGTGATGTCTGCTTAGGAATATTATTAAAAGAATGTTACATGTGTGTATACCAATTTCATGTTCACAAGTAATCATTAAAGCATATTGTCAAGCGGCCAACATGACAAAATCGGGTGTTTTCGCGGTGCTTTTGGAGCATTGAAATCTTGGTGCAGAATCTTTTAAAGGGTACAGACGTGTACAACACAAATCTTGTAACCAGACAGTTTTTCTTGCCATTCACAGTTGTTGTAATGAAGTTCCGCTGTAATTGCAATCTTGGAAAATGTATTCCTATCAGTTTCTAAATCTCAGTTTTCCTCTAAGTAAAAAAAGGGATGCATTGTGCTTAGGAATATTCAATTGCAATAGGTGGCTGAGAAATACATACTGTAGTCACCAGTCACCATATTGTGTGCAGTCGGGTGAACATGTGCACGAGTAGCGTAGTCAACACAGTCATGTACCCAAAGGTCGGAAGGAGCACACTCAAAGTAGCGCGCTTCTTGTAGCGAGCTTCTTTTTTTGGAGTTTTTGCAGAGCTTAGCTTTTTTTTTTTAATTTAGTAGTTTTTGTTGGTGCTAAGCTCTTTTATTTGTAGCGTCAGCTCAAACGAGCGCGCTACTTTTAACACTCCTTGACTGCGTGATGGTACGGTAAACGAACAACTCTCTTTTATCTATATGGAACTCTGTCTCTCACACTAGGTTCCATGCGCAAACCACACACACTTCGGGCGCATAGACACACTCTCTCTCTTTCTCTCTCTTCTCTTTATGTTTACTTTTAAACTTGCTAATTGATCAGCCCCATGCGCGTGCATATCCCTCTCCACCTCTACTCTTTATAGTTCTGACCATCACAACTTTGCGGTACGTGTAGCATTTCTGCATCGGCATCTTATTGAGAAGCTATGACGACAAAATCAGATCAACTCATCTTGCCGTGGCCGGAATATAGAGCATTTTTCAAATGCTTAAATTTATCCGAGGCAGGAAATTATGCTGTCCCTTGTAATTTGTGCATCGGAAAGAATTTATCAGTGTCTAAGAACAACCCAACGAACATGCTGAGACACATTGAGGTAAGCGTTTAAAGAATAGACATTCTTATTTGTCATTTTTATTCAATTAGTCATAGTACAGTGCTTATTAAAACTGTACACTATTGTGTCAGTCGGGTATACTAGGATTGTGCAATAGATTAACTGTAGAAGATGGGGTAAAACTTGACTTTGTTCACTTTTAAGACATGTTAGATATTGTTCAAAAAGATAAAGCCTAAATTAAATTATGTTTATTTCGACAAGTTTAATTTTACGAGACATAAAATGAATGTACAGTTGACTAAGTATGCCCAGTAGCAGTAGTGATATAAAAAATGAAGTGTCTGTCATTTATAAGAGATGTGTTTTCTTATAAGAGAACCAGCCTGCAGAATGTCAACTTTGAAATACAGCTTTTGCTCAAAGCAAATTTGAAAGCTTAAAAATTTGTACAAAATGTATTTTGCTTATCCATATTATTATTACATATCCTCATTTAAAGCATTTTAACTACTCCAAACAAATAAATACATGATTACCCATGCAATTTTATTATGTGTGATTTTTTTTTAAATATTAGTAACAGAATCTTTGAAAGGAACTTGAAATGAGCTGAGCTCCACGAAAAATGAGTTTTAAGCGTGAGCTAGGTCCTTGCTCCTAAGTGAACTTTTGCTGGAGTTTAGCTCATATTATTTTATTGTAAAGGAACATGAGTTGAGCTAAGCTCCATTTTGAAAGGAGCTTTGCGTGTACCAAAACACTGCCAGTACTAAACAAAACATATTACATTTCTGTCTGGTTGTTTAAAGTTTCAGGATTCATGCAAAGGATATTTTACCAGTGGATTACAATCTATGTCATCGCAAGATCACCACTCCAAATTATTGTTTACATTTATTATTATTATTATTGTAATTTGTTTTGTACAATATTGACGTATACAGTAATTGAAAACTGATGTCACAAATACAAAACTGATAAATTTTAATAAACATTTTCACAGAAAACAATAAGCAAGTCATTTTTACCTACGTAAGATATTAATGGTAAAGAGTTTGCGAAATTGTACCGTTTGATATGTTATTGATAGTAACAAGACAATGAGCATGTTGCTCACCCCATCATTGTATTGCACATCAAGCTAAAACAAACAATTGTAACATTAATAAATTGCTCTCAAATGCATTAAAATGTAACAAGAATGATTCACATTTTTTTACGTTACACACTCAGTCCGAAGGCCATGTAACAGATATATTTGCAAAATACCACAAGAAAAACCTGAATGTTTGTAGCGACGACATTTGTAACTACAATGCTGCATTATACATAGTAGTTGCAAGTACACTTTGGAGATTGAGACCAGTATAGCAAAGCTGAACAAACACATTTGAAAGAGCAATCACAGCACTGAATGATCGCCAACTTACAAACAGTACAACAGAGCACATATTGAACTTGTGCTATTAACAAAATGTCTGCGGGCACTGTTTCATAAACTTGAAAAGCTTACAAGATACAGTACTTCTTTCTGATAATAGCTTGAATTCTAATGTGGTTGTTTCAGAATGCTAGAAATTTACGTTTGTCATCACTCGGCAATATGGTAACTTATAAAATCACTACCATAAGACAATTCTTCACATAAAAAATTACATTGAATATTGTATCTTGTACACAGAATTTTCTTGCAGGTTATTGTAAATATTTGTTTGCCTTTAAACTGCCTTATAACTTCTGTTACCTTTGTCAACAATTATATTTCTCTGGGAAAAAACTATTAATGCTGTGGTAAATTGTAACTTGGAGACAACATAACCTACGTATTGCGTTACTCAAACAAATTTTAACATGCTGATAAAATTAATGAAAATTTTAAAATTCAAGAGAAATTAAAAACAAACTGTACTAGCTGTATTACTTTCATTATTAAATCGTAATACATAACACTTGTAGGAAACTAATTCTGCTAGTATGTATTTCTTTATGAAACTAACATCTCAAAATCAATTTTTTATAAATGCCTAACACTGTATCAAGAGTTTACAATAGAAGTTGTTTATGAAACGTGGCCCTTTTGCAATTACCAGTACAGTAGTAAATGCAACAGCAGGAGAGGTGTGTTAGCTTGCGAACTATATTTGTACTTTTAAAGTCTCCAGTAAAACTGATGAGGCCCATGGACTACAGCACTCTGAATATAAAATGACTTTCATAACTTGATCTTACAAAATGTGTGCGCATCATTTGTATGGACATATATTGAGTGCTACGTACATGTCAACACATACACTCTTTTGTACATACGTATAAACAAGTACTGCATGTAATTAACTGTGACAGTTAGTATGTACGTAATTAGTATTGCCTTCTGTTGGAATTGATAGAGGACTATAAGTGTGGCGTGCTGTAAATGTGTTGCGATGAGGAACAGACATCAACAAGGTAAAAGGGAAGAATGGTACATAGTGACAACTATTACATCATAGTTACGGTAGTAACGTTCCTCTCTTCTGAACAATACTTGACTGAAACTGGACAGTTAGCATCACCATATCAGCACCACGACAAAATACACATACCAATCAAAACAGTCAACTAAAAATACTGTACACATATGACTAGCTTTATTGCCAAGTGTTGTTAAAACGTTCTACTAAAGCATTTTAAACAGAATACAGAATGCTAAGGTTTAGCGAAATGATGACTAGAAGTACATTTTAATAAAGTTTGGTTAAAATTACTGGAAAATTTCTACAAATAACTTCACAAAAAAAATTACATTCTATAAAATGTAAAGTGGGTAACATATTGCAGTGAAGTACATGCGAATACATATTCACGACATACAGTACAACAGCCAGATGCAGAGTTAACTGATTGTCGTCCCAACATTATTGCTGTGACATTGTGCGAAGAGTTAGTGACTGATATTGAACACCAGACCTCAGGCATAGTCCCCACCATCATACAGAACTACCAACCTCTTATTAAAAAATGTGCAGAACACAGAGCAAAAGTAAATTTTTATTTGTTTTCGATCAAAGACTGCACAACAGTACCAGTAATATAAAAACAACCAAAGCAATGCACTAGACATTCCACTCCTCCACACTATTCTTTACAGATGCATGTGTTTGTTCACCAACTGCTGCAAAATCATGTAAATGCAATTTTATTCGCAACAAGTTCCGAAAACTAATTACTGTACTGTTTATTTTGTAAACCTCCTGCTGATGGTGTATACGTACTAACATTTAGTGACACAATGTACATTGTTTCACGTAAATAAATTTTTTAATAGAAAATATTTTTCACTACCATGCAGAAAATTTAGTTTACCGGTATTTTATTTAAAAGCATTTGACTTTCAGCAAAATTAACACGTACCAAAAATACAGTTAAAGCCAGTTTAGGAACTGTGTCTGTGACGTTACTGTGGAGTCATCCTGTTTTGTGTGTAACCCTGTACATGTCTCAGTTGTGTGTTGTAATTGTATCGTCCAGAATTTCTACAGTTTATTTTGTTTTTCGCATAGCTGTTTTTTATTTACTATTTTCAATTTTATGTAATTTAATTGAATTCCTTATGGGATTTTCCACGTTTTACTTTTATTCATGTATGCGTTGACTACAGCCAAAATCAGCTGGTTTTCTTGTTTCGTGAGACGACGTACCACTGCAATGGTATATGTCCACAGTTGTCCACCAATTAATTCTCATACCTTCTTGATTTCGGCAAGAAGAGGACATCTGTCTCCCCCTCCCCCCACCCGACAGGTTTCAATATGGTCCCAAGCTCCCTCACATTATTAATGACCGCTTTCAAGTTATTTTATCATACAGTATTTGTCTCAAGATATCCAAGCCTTTTAACACTAGCAGAGAAAAAAATGTTGCAAATGCTTAGGTCTGGGGATTGTCGAGGCCAGGACACATTCAATGAACCTGAAAGTCACGGCGAGTGTTGCTACATAACATGAATGACACACATGTTACAATAAGTTTATTTTGAAATGTTACCTTTGTTCTTTTTTATAACTGACAAACCTTTCTTGTGGTCATCCTGTATATTATATTTGTATCAATTTTCGAGAATCTTAACTTCTAAAAGATGAAAACAGAAACAGTATTAAGAACAATTTTCAGAGAAAATTATACTGTTTGAAACTTGTACAAAGCATTGTAGTCAGTTACATGTTGCAAAATATGCTTCTGTGAGTTGTCTCAAGTTCTAAGTCACCTAGATACTAAGAATTAAAGTAGGTACCCCGAGGGCCGATTGACATCTCTACGAGTTTTGTGAGTCTTTGGAATAACAGTTTCATAGCAATGACACCCACCATGAAATGACACAGAATCAACGACTAGCAAAACATTTTACAACATTTTACACACAGCATGTGAGAAGTACAATCTTGTCATTAAAAAATGTTGCACTTGTACAATTGTAGCTATTATAAAATGTCATTAAATCAAATTTATTAAAATAATTTCATGGCACTCTATCCTGCTGACCACACTAACAGCTATGCAACAAAATGAAAGTAGAAGAAAAAATGTGAGCACAACATAAGACTTCAAAAAAGGCTATAACTCTTGTTGGACATACAGTAGTTTTGTCACGTACCACATCTTGAAATACCACTTTCTTCTTCCCCAACATGAATCTGTTCGGAATGAAGTGCCGGCGACGGATTATTGAAGTTTGGTGATCCTTGCTCACTGTTCTAATTCACAAATAAGAAAGGCGCAGATAAACAAGAAGGATAGGGAAGACAATGGAACAAACAGAAGGAACATGAACCTCGAGGGAAACTCCAGATGAATGACAGATGTGCCCACAGACTGTGCCATCAGTGTTATGTACAAGCCATGCTCATGGTTCATACTCGCCAGCCCCAACGTACAGCACTGAACAAATTGACAATGTTAGACGAACTCTCGCACATCGTAACATCTTAAATATCTTAAACCAATCTCAACCAAAATTGGGAGGGACACATGGGTACAGTAGGAATACTCTACACTTCCAACTACAAACTCTGCTGTGTTTTGGCGCTTCGCAAATAACCCGTAGATTGTGTCATAAAGAGCAATGTTGAAAATTAAATATTACGGTGCGTTATTTATAACAACAGTGCTAGTATTAAAATATATACACAAAATACACAAGCTGTAGATGGAAACTCATCAATATCCATAGCAAAGACATACAAACACACAAAAATGTCAACCACTCAGTGGTTTCGTGCACACCGACATGACTGGAAGTACAGAGTATCACATTACATGCAGCTGTCCTGTGACAGACAGCTTGATGTAGATACAGTACTTATTTTGATACTCATGAAGTCTGCATTTTATTCTAGAAGTTTTAAAAAATTTCACAGCAAATACTTCTGACAAAGTAATGTGCATAGTACAAGGATCACAGCATCATTAGATAGCAATTTCGCAGAAAATTACACAACATCCATTCCAAACTTCCAGAAAGTCACTTTCGTAATACGGTTCATGTATGTATTTCACAAACATCTTCAGTAGGTACAGCAAGTAAAAGCCTAGAACTTAATATGTAATATTGGTTCATCATCTGACACGTGGATATTGGTGGCACCGTGCACGGTGTAAGAGCAAGGCTCTGAGGAATATACGAGACTACTGGGCTCAGGTGAAGAAACTATCAGCCGAGCACCGCCATGAGGCCCCGGCATTGCAACCAGCCGTGTTGGTCTACTGTCCATAAAATACACGTCTACGCAATGTAAAAAATGACATCTGACACAGACCAGTCGTAGCTAAATGCATAAGGACGTGTGAACTCTTCTATCCCACACATACTGATAGTTGAAAATGCCTGGGTCCTGTTTGTTTTAGTGCATATCATTGTACCACCTTAATAACAATATTTATTTCCTGTGCTCGGAAAACATTTAATTCGTTATGCTATGGAATATGAGGTTACTGAAGTTGCTAGACCAGGGGCGTCATTAAGGAGTGGGGGGTGGGGCAAAGGAATGCCCCCCCCCCTGGATTTAGGATTTTTAAGTGTATACATTTTTTTGTGTATTTTGTTATTTAAATAATGCTAACTTAAGCACATATAACTAAAGTTTTATTATTAAAGTTCTTATTTGTACATGCTTAATTAATAAAAAAGATGCAACAAGGTCACTGTTGCCAAAAAAAATCATGCCCCCCTCCCCCAACTCAACCCTCCAAGAAAACCTGAAATGATGCCCCTGTGCTAGACCATCGCATAAGAAAGGCCAGGAATAAACTGATATACGTTACATAGGAATAAGTGACTATATGATGACATAATATGTGCCATTTAATCGGCACAATTCTGCAAGGCCGACGGTAATGATATCACAAACCAAAACTGAAACTAAAACAAGATTTTAAAATTTCTATGTCAGTTCAGGTTTGTATTATTATTTTCACATATATTACTTATTACATGTTTGTATAACTATAGCTGTTGATCTCTGCAGGATAATGTTGGATCAAATTGTTAATTTTAGTTACATGTACAGTACAGTACTTTGTTTCCATCTGTTTTCCAGTCCTAAGTTTTGGCTTTTGCATGTGAAAGCAACAGAACAATAAATCTGGTATTTTATATCACCTTAGGGCCATAATCTGTCAAACGAGAGCAGATATCAAGACAAAATATTATATACATTTGGCTAATTAATACTGCGGGATAAAATTTTTTAATTATGACAAAAATGTGTAAAAAAATTTTTTTTAAAAATGTTTTTTTATCAATATAATTTATTTTTGGTTAATTTTAAGCGCGCAAACCTTGTATGCAGTGTTTACAGAGACATTTAATTTGATGTTCGACTAAAGTTACATGTCGCAGCTAAGCAGTATTTTGTATATTTGACTATAGTCGAATATCACAGTTAAGGAGTTAATGAGTGTTTCCTTAACTGTGTGATTATCTGAAACCATTGTGTATTTTGTCCTGAAAAAATTATTTAACATAGTATTGTATACACTGTTTTCAACATAATTGTGCAACAATTTTATGATATCTGCCCCAGTTTATTATTTAAAAAATAATTATCATAAAAGCAGTAGAAATGATGGATCATGGCCTTATAGAAACATTTGAAGTACAAATTAGTACTATAACAGTTTTTATTAAAATGGAACCTTAGGACATTGGACACGTGTGGTCCCACACACACAATACTGAAATAAAGCAAAAATTTACCAAATCGTAACATTTTATTCCTGATAAGAAAATTCACTGAATTACTTCTTCACAAACATGTATTCCTTGAGTGAATAACTGAATTCTAATTTTAGTGCACTGGATTTTTATGACCTACTTGTAAAACAGAAAAAAATTAATCTGATAACATCTAGGATAGCTGAGTTACAATGGTTAGCTTTACCGTACATCAAAACACATTATTAGCAGAAATAAAGAACAATTGCAGAAGAGTTTCAAAAACTAAGATATAAAATTTGCTAACAGAAACAGTAACAATTAAAATGCCACAAAATAAGACGATGTACGAACTAACGTTGATTTTATGAGAGTTAGGCCTATGTTTTAACTATTCACTATTTTTTACTCAAAAAATTATGTAAACGCCCGAAAACTTCAAACCAATTATCCAATTCACTTTTTAAGTTCTTCACTTCTTTCTAAAACAGTATTGTAAAAAAATAACAAATACTTCCAAAATCCACATTACGTTATATTTTAATTTAATCAAAAAATAATTTTAAAAAACATGCTGCTGCTGAAACACATGCAAGTGATAAACTGTTTCTGACTCGTTTCTGAAAGTGAACAATTAATCAAACGTCACTAAACAGAGATTTGACATGAGTTATTGCTTGAGGCAGCGAAGTTTGGTTATTTGACAGGTTAATTTTATAACTTTACATCATAATTTTCCTACGAAATTTCATATTGTTCAACAATGCTTAAGATATTGGAATATCTGCTTTAAATGAACAGAACTAAGACACCTTTTTAACAGAAATACTCGACCAAAAAACTGTTTCCCTTTCTGCACCTGTCCTTGGTGACTGTGTTACACTTAATGAAATAATACAAACTATCACAGATATTTGCAAGCAGAGGTGACCTCCATCACAGAAGGTTTAAGAGAAACACAACTTTATGTCTAGTGCTGTGCTGATCTGGATTGGCGAGTACCGATATTGCATATATTTTGCTGTACTGGAGCATCGGCCACTACCCGATACAACTACGTACATAAATATATCAGATACTGATAAAAGTCATTTAATTTTATGCACCTTTTTATGTGCGAAATTACAAAAGAACTGCACAATTTTGGCGTGTTCCGTAGTAGATTCTAGAAATGCATTGAATGTAAATCGACAATTGATTTTCGACCACGAAAGAGGTTCCGAGAAAATTGATGACGTCATGAAAATGTAAGTTGTTTAGGCTAAGTGATGCATCACTTTTTACCCTGTTTGCAGGTACTACCCATTAAGTTTTCTTTGCAATATTTAAGGATTAAATAAATGTAATATTTTTTTAAATTTAAAAATTAATTAATTTTGTATTCATAATGACGTGACATATACTGGTGCGAAGTATACCCAATTTAACGAATATTATATGATGCCACACAATCGTCACATAACTACTTTATAGACAATTTTTTAAGACGTAGGACCAGTAAAAATTCAAAATTTTATATTTGTGCCAAACACTGGTCAACTTTTACATGTCAGATGACACGTCATTACTCATTACCCCAAATAAAAAAAAAATTAGGTCCCATAGTTTTAGCATAATCACCTATCAAAGTCGCAAAATGGCAGTTGCGGTGTAGCCAAAATAATAAAAAATAATCAACTTGCAGAAACACGATAATTCATATTAATTCTTAATTATGTGAGCTACTTCAAGACACTTTCGTGAATACAAAGCAATCCGTTTTTGTATTTTTAAAAAATTAATGAAAATGAGTAAATTTTTGCATAACTTTGACTTTTGGCTACTGCTAAAATTTTCAAAACTAACTTTCGTCAACCATGTCATAAAATGCATTGATACACTGGCTATCAGTTACTATAATTTTTAATTTATTAGTTAATTACTTTTTTTGATTTTGGCTACACCCCAATGGCCATTTTGTGACTTTGATGAGCAATTATGCAAAAACTATGGGGGCCTTTTTTTTTTTTGGGGGGGGGGAAGTGGCGTGTTATCTGATGTGCAAAAGTTGAACAGTGTTTGGCACAAATATAAAAAAATGAAATTTTACGGGTCCAAAGCCCTTAATATATGAGGGTTATTTTTATTTTCAACCTATAACATTTTCGGGAACTGGCGTCTCAAGAAATGACATTGACAATTAATTTTCATCATCCATCGCTTTAAATACAAAGAACAAATGACATAATCCAGCTTACATGTTGTGTCTTCAATAGGAAATGAAGACATGAAACACAAACAAACATTTTGAACGGATATAGGTTATTCAAAGTTATTCATTCTTAACTGCGTGTTTTTGTACCATCAAATTACAATACCAAAGCTATTTAGTAAAATACAATTTAAGTAAATTTATATCACCGTTTTAAATTGTTAGGTATAATGGAAAAGATTTTTATAAGCCAAAACAAACCATCAAATATAGCAAATATGTAGATTTTCAACTAGGTACGCAATCATCATGTTTGTATGAAGAAAATCAGTTTAGTTAAACATTTAACTTTCACCGAAAACAGGTCTCTACTATATTCATGAGGTTTGGAAGCGAGTATATTTCAGTGAAGCTATAAAAAATTAATAGCTTGGTTATGATAGTAATTATTTTGTTGTGTGGAATAACTTAAAAATCATGGAATCTGATACTGTAAACTGATCAGTTTCATTTGTGTTTCTTTTATACGTAAGAGAGAGACAGACTAAAAACCTTTTGGATTCAAGTTAAGTTATTTGAGAACAGAATTAATAACAGGTGATTATTGTTTAATTTCATTTACATTCAATTACAAATGCCTTTATCATGCGAACAAAGTCAAATTTAGAAGAATTATTTTGTAGTCATTTAATACAAAAACAGCATAATTGTTTCTTAAATAACTTATACACTTATACATCGGATTGGCAACATATCAATCAACCAATGGATTAGCACAGCTCTAGTCATATAAAAACAACTTAGTAGAAGTTGAATTTACCATAAGAATAATATCAATATACGGAGACACTAAAATGTTGCAGTGAACACTGTCGCAAATTGCCGCCAATTGGGCGCTGCCTACCTTGAAACCCTGTAGAGAGCAAAGATAGAGATTTACAGTTGTTACATTATATTTGATGGGACTCGGTCACCTTTCACAATATCACTTTCGGGCAAAAACCACTTTCTGCAATGAGATAAGGTAACTACTGCGACAAGAATAAAAACAAGGGATTAAGTTCATGAGAACAACATGTTCTGAGTGTTTTTTTTGGCATAAAAAAACAGTACTTATTTGCTCACACTTTCCACGGTATTGTCAAACATCCTAGGAGATCCTGTAGCAGTGTGGGCTGCACCAAGATAAACAAGAAACTTCAGTGATGGCATATATATAGTTTTGACAAGTATGGAGCAACACTCAATATGGTAACGTAACACGTAAATCCTTATCTTTGTGGTTGCCACGGTTCTTTAAACCACACAACTTTATATGTAGCAGGAAATACCGCACTTAACTTTAATTTAGCAGTGTGAGGTGGCGCAATAATAAAACACTCGACTCTCACTTCCCAGGGTTTTATTTCCAGTCTCACTACCCTTATTTCACTCTCCATGGTTTTCCAAAATACTCCAAGCAAATACAATCATGGTTCCTTGTTAAAGTCCATGGCCACTTCTTCCCTTGATAGTGTACAATAGTCCAATATCTCTGCTGTCTACGAGATGTTGAGTCTTAGCTGAACTGTCCGTGGTAAAGTGTAGTACTACACTAAGTATATATTATAATATGCAATTGCCAATTGCCTTCAGTATCAAAACAAATGTTTACATCATCTTAGACTTACAAGTTGCAAGAAATATGAGCATCCTTATGAACAAATCAAAATTCTTCAGGAAAACAATGTATCTCCTACTCGTATTATAATTTCAAGTTTGGAGTTGGACAATATAGCCAAAGGTTTGAACTATGATTTAATTTAGTGTATTACCTGCTTTCATTTTATTTGATCTTTCAACATGAAGAATTTTTTTTTTCAAAAATGTTCAAAGAAAATTTTACAAATGATGGTTTTAGCAGGGTGTCCACCAGAGGGCAACCTTTGAAAACAGGCGGGAAACCAGTAAATTATTGCTTTAGTAAGAAGTGAAATATTGCTACACTGCAAACATAATGTACGAATTAACATGAATACAGGAGGATGTAAGAATGAGCTCACATATTTTAAAATTCATATTTCAAGTAAGTAAATGAAAGTAATTCGTCATTACCAACTTACATAGGTGTACTATATAGTGCACCTAAGCATGCCCACATTTCACACTGCTGTAATGAATGAAGTAGCTCTGACCACCAGAGAAAATTATAGAGGGCTTTACTGTAAAATGTTAGATGTACAAAAGTTGATTCTTCAACAAACAATGTTTTTCAGTAGACTACTCCAAAGTTATGGTTAACCATCAAAAGTGTAAACAAGCCTACACCATATTCTGTAAATTTTGTAAATAATTAAGATACAGTATAACATTTACTATTAGGGACTCTAACAATATAAGTCAGCTGTATGGATCGTAATAGTTATAATAAGGAATGAACTTAATTTTACATTTCAAGTGCCACATATACACTATGTTCAAATCTGAGTGTAATGTACAGTATGATGAGGGCTACAGCCCCGGTTTAACCGTAGCTGCTACATGTCTCGGAATCTACACGTTCATGTATATGCCAAAGAGCCTTGCTTTACAATTCATCAGTCAGTTTGGACGTACGGAAATGCATACAGTAATCCACTGTGCACAGAAATAAAGACAAAATACATTAATACCACAATATAAGCCACCTTCACTTAATTTAAACACACTTGTAATGCCACAAATAGAGTGTTCTTTTGGAAGCAGAATTCGTAACGTGTTTAATCAGCCGTTGTTTTCTAGTATTCAAAGCATTACACAAAATAAAGTTTTTTAAGAGAAATCTGAATAAACTAATGCACGTATTGAAACAGTTTGTAAAGATCAAGTCTTAGAACCATAAGGTTATAAATATTAGTAACATACTAGATATTCCTATTGAATTCAGCAGGTAGCGGACACCAAGTGTTCACGACGTACCTAAAATGCAGAAGTGTGGTCCATCACTTTAGTATGAGCGGCAATCTTTCGGGTGATCACGCGGACGTCTGCTTGGTAGCGAATTCGTGCAGTATATCCCACGCCATCTCAATGTCGTTGCGAGTGATGCCCAATGCGCGTATGACAGCATCCTGCGCGTAGCCCTCAGATGTGAGCTGTGCGATATAGTCCATGTTGAGGTTCTCATACGCCACATTGGGGTCGCCATGTTGGTAACGGTGCTTTTGCGCTTCGCTCGCTTCTTTCCTCCAGCATTGTGTCGTGGCACTGCTAGTCCCTGCGTGCGACGCAACCCTGCATACAATCAACATATATGACTACATCTTCAAATTTGCAATCATATAGGTAGTCAGCAGAATAAAAACAACACAACTCACTGCTTTACATGAGACAATCAGACTCATTACTCATTAAATAGACGCTGTAGCTGCTACAGTGATTATGTGTGACGAACCAACCAGTAATAGTATCAAGACTAACAGTCCGAGAGGCAGTAATATCGCTAACAAGTACACTTACTTGGAATAACATCCAAGAAATGAAAACATGAGAGAGACCCTGAGATCACTTCAAAGAAACTCTGTACATTCTCAACTCAGTCAGTTTGAATGGTAAACTAAGAGGCACAACTTATGCATTGAAACAAACAGCTTTTCACAAATAATGTTTGGTAAACCGTTCACCGCAAGTAAAATTTCAAAACATACTGAACGTTCATGTATCATGAAACATATTAGTGTTTCTTTCAGGTACAAGATTCATTTACTTTGATGAAGTTTCAATAGTTGGCAATATGTCACATGGTCTACCATTGCAGAACTACCTCCAGATTAGGTTAACAAGAAGTAGGTCCAAAGAGGTAACCTCTGTCGTAAAGATGGTACAATACGTCTTGATGCGACTAGCCATCATCGTAGAAGGACGCACACCTGCCTTGGGAAGACCATCGCCAGCATGAATGTTTCCTTGCTAACCTTTGTTGCTTTTTCCAGTCCCTCTTATCATACCCTTCCTAAGACTGGCAATGGTCTGGTGATCCGAAGCTTAACAGTGGTTCAGGCAAATCAGACCTCAAGCCCAGTTACAATCAATGACAAGAAGCCAACCGGTATTGACTACGTTGTCGTCGTACCAAGCCACAGGCCAGGTCGAGTAGCGCCTGGTCGCGGCAGGTGTTCGCAGAGTGTGTCAGTGGCAGGTGTGCGTTGGCTGGTAATAGCAGATGTGGGGTACTTGAGTGTGTGTGGCGGATCAGTGATGGCGGCAGGGCGTGTGTGAACTTGACACAGACATGCGACACCTGCCATCCCAGCCGCCGCACGGCCATCTGCCAGTGCAGGACACATGGCTTCGCCGCCCCCTCCCTCTACCAGGGCATGAAGAAGGCAGTCTGGAAGCAGCGGCCGTGACGGACGGAACGAGAGAGACGTGGTGTGCTTCGGGACTCTGATTCGTCCAGCGAGAAACGTAACGCGCGTGTGCAACTATCCGGCCCAGTGTTCTACCTTGTTTTGCCATTTGTAACTGGCTCGCTTAAGGCCCTAGGGTATAGAGGTGTGGACCGCCCCATAAGTGTCCATGTAAGGTGTAGTTTTCTCCAGGTCCTCCCTGCTTTCCCCGATACGCAGCTGTTTCGACTCGCCAAGTGAGAGAGGGGCACGCCGGCATGAACAGACCATGACCCATCGAGCCTCGTGTTCCCGGCTACACGCTTAACCGGGTGGCGCCCAGAGCATTCCAACGCAGCTCCGTTCCTACCTCACTCTCACCGGACACGGTGTCAACGTATGGTGGCGTCATGTTAGTGGTTTATGGCCAAAACCAAACAAATGAACAACTACCTGTGGGAACTTCAGAGGACAGGAGAACACAAGGCATCTCTTGTAAACATGCCACTCTACCCACTTCAATAATAACTGCATGTCAAACACTATAGTAGAGGCGAGGTCAAGTGCAACATAGCATCACTCCTCCATCCCGACACTAGGCACAAATAATACAGTCGGCCGTGACCCACATACTCGTCCACCGAGTCTCCACGGATTGTAATAAAATAACTTGGAACAGTCCCAGTTATTGACAGGATAAAATGTATGAGATGCAGGTAAAACCATCAACGTACACAGCAAACTTTACTCAAAGGAAGTATTGCATGCTACAATATACAAATATAGTAAACAGACCAGATTTATGATGATAATGAATGCTCTTACCTGTTTTCAGAAGAATTAAATTTTGTTTTATTGTGTGGCCCATCAGCTTCGTATGCTGGCCTCACCATCTGGATGTTTCCTGAAAATGATGTTTTCAGAATCAAGCTCAATAATTTATTTTATTTAGTATTTATTTACTAACCAGATTTATTGTGCTTACCAAACTGTAGAACTACCACAAATAGACAAACTGGCAAACACTAAGCATAAACATTGTATTTATCAAATATAATATCAGAATTAATACAACTTCATTCATCACATACCACTGTCAGTTTGCTGGTAAATCACAAATATTCTTCTATGCAAGAAGAATAGAACTAATAAAGCATCAAAATGTTGCCAGTTGAACCAGAAGACATCCTATAAAAGCAAGATTCTAACCTAACCTTTCTCAACAAGATCCACTGTGTACCATCCCACTGCATAGTAAACCTTTGCAGCATTACTTTCCTCATGATATGTTGGTTGCCACATTTACCTAGTACATACTGCACAGTCAAAATTAGCCTCAGAAGGAAAAGCCGTTCTTTACCTTTTGAGTCTCACAGTCAAAACAAGATCTTTAAATTTTTCCACAAAGGCTTGAGCATTATTAAGAAGCCACAATGGTAGTTTACTGGAATGCAGAAGGAAAAGTCTGGGAGGGAACATGACTGATGCCGTAGCTGGTATGTATGTAACCACTACCTCACATGTGATGGTCAAACACAGTAGTTGGGACAAACATTCTCGACGCAATCATACCAGGAAGCAGCTATACCTGGGCTGATGACAGTGTTCTCGTAGCTCGGCTCCTCCGAGATGTCTGCCAGCTCAGCGTAGTGGATCGTGTGGGTGCTGCCAGGGCTACGTTGCCGCTGCAGCGCGGCCGCGGAGACCTGCTCTGGGGTCGCGGAGGTCGAGGGCACGGCGGGAGCTGGGAACTGCGGAGTCGTGCTCGACTTGGTGGGGAGGCCGATCACTGGGCAGGAACTTGACACGGTGGGGCACGACTGATGGCGGACGTGTAAGGAACAAGATGGCTTGGCTGCACTGCTGCTGGTCAACAGGACGTCGTACCTGGAGTCCAGACTCGCTACAACACACAGCAGAGTGATCAAGATGTGAGTGCCCAAGGCACTAATTTCCTCTGTCTAGATGTGTACAACCTGCCAAGGAAACTTATAGAAAACTCACGTGATCCCCTTGTAATTTACATCAGTTTTGTCTTTCCAAAATATACAAAATGATGTGTAAACAATTGCTTCCACAAGGGGCATAGCAAGGATTTCTGTTCGGGGGGGGGGGGGGGGGACGATATCAACTTGAGAATTTTCACAACACATTGATCACACCATGAAGTGGTCGAAAAAAAAAATGGTTTCAATGTGCAAAATGAAACAATTTGAGCAGTTTTTGTATCTAAACTATGAATATGACACTGCAAATTCTATCTTCGAGCAGTTTATTTTCATTTCGGAGGGAGGGGATGTATCCAAATATCCTTCCATCTGGTTACACCCCTGAGTCTTCCACCCATCCATCCTTACAACTGGAAAATTCTAATTTCCATTAGAAAGAAATTTTCATCCAATTACACCATCAGCTACCATTATTTTTTAATGAAACACAAACATCACACATTTTAACATACCTTACAGAACACTGAATTAATCTTGTTTGTTTAATTAATTTAGTATGATAAACCTTTAAATGTAAGTCAGAAGTTTCTATTTCACTTTCATTTAGATTTGGGACATTTATTATCAACACAGCTTCAGTCATTAGCAAATGCAACTTTTAAGTTAAAGTGTGTTATCAGATTTTCTTAAGAAGTTACTTAAAAAAATTAAAATTTTAATTTTTTATTATTTGATCACTGAATAAGGATGATGTTATGTCAAGTTTCCTGCAGATTTCAGAGGAAAAATTGCAAAAAAAAAAAAAAAAAAATATATATATATATATATATATTTATTTTTTTGTACTAAGAAGCAGACCCCAATTTTATTAAGAGCCAAGGTACTGGAAAGAACTATTTAAATTCATAATTGTGCAACCAACCGTTTACTGTATCAGGAAATAATTCCATCACAATATGAAAACCATATTTGAAATTTTACTTTTTGCCCGAGAGCAGAGTATAATGCAGTAAATAACCTGTTGACGTCTCGGTTGGCTCAGCATCGTGCGCAACGATAGTGACTGTACAGGAATGCGGGGGCAGCGGTGCATCTTCTTTAGGAACTGTTAAGTGACTGCTGCAACATCCACAGTACAGTCGTGTCAGCACCACATTGATGGTGGAATTACATAGGCGCGACAGAGCAACACGACAACAGCAATGCGACATTAATAATTATTGTAAGTGTGAACACTAGTTTGCCTGCCACGTAACAAATACTACAAACTAACTTCTAGTACAACAGTCACAGATGATAACAGTATTTCCTATTTCTTTTTCGTTTATTTATAATATATTTTAATCTCCCAGTGACATTCTGAAATGTGGAAATAATTAGGCACAGTTACACATTTACTTAAAAAGGTTATGATTTGCTTACAATAACCAACAAAAATTTCTATTAAAATAAACAAATGCAATTTACTACCACCTCACCAGTTTCATCAACAACTGGGTGCAAAATTAAAAACTGACTGGAATAAAATTTTTATGATTTCTATTTGGAATTCGCATTGCATCCGCCATTTATGTAGAACTGACGTCACAGAAACCTCGGTGCTGATTGGCCGACGTATTTTGCTTTTCACGTCGCAGCGGCCATGTTGCTTCTGTCGCGCCTATGTGATTCCACCATCTCATTGCAACAGTTTCCCTTGATCACATTTTATTAACTCACACACCAATGACAAGCCATTTACTGTACTCCCTAGCAAACAGTACTCACAGAATGGTAGTGAAATTTGCACTTCTATCACCCATACAAAAATTACTTTACTACTTTGATTTATTCACTTAAATTTTTCCACAATGTACATATTGCATCAATTCAATTTATTCACATCATAGCACTAATACAACTTGACAGAATAAATTGCTGTTTTTGGAAATATATTTTTAATGGTGCCAAAAAAAAGGTAGATCACTCACACAAGTATCAGAGGTACCAATGTAAAATTTAACACTAAAATTCCCTATTTAAACATTAAACACAAAATCTCACTACTATAAAGAACTACATAATTTGACTTAAATTCACAATTATGAAAAATCCTTACATGACTGGACAATAAGACAGAGGTAAAATACTACGTATAAAGTGTCTGAATGTAACAGCACTTCTAAAGTTTTCAAATATAAATTGAAATGAAATGGCACTTTTGCATAAATATCACGAGAGAAAATGAAACTACAAATGAAAATCAAGAAAACCACATTTTAACTAAACAAATTGAAGAAAATAAATGTTCTAAGAGAGCAAATTCAATCATAATTATATTAAAACTTGGGTATAATAATTTTCAGCGTGTTACAAAATTAGTAATAAGTGTTGGAAACTTGCAATCTGCATAGTACAGCGAGACGACAGCTTGACTGGTGTAAGTGTACCTTGGAGAGTTTGTAGGACTGCCGAGAGTGGGCGAGGCTCTGCGAGGCGGCAGGGGCGGGGGTGGGGCGGGCGGGTTGGCCGTGCGTCGGTGCAGCTGCGGAGAGGCACGTGGTGAGATCATGGGACTCCGACCTCCCTGTGAGAACAACACTTCGTCACACAACAATACCCGCGTCTCTCCTCTCTAGTGGCTGCAGTGAGCCAGCATAGGCAACCTACAATCCTACAGTTTTGTGTTAACAATGTATAAAACACACCTACTTTATTTGAAGAACCACACACAAAAAACTGGCTCGTCACTCGGTTCCCACAACAACAGCCTAAGTCAATAAAGAAAACAAAAATTTTCGAGAAAATAATGTGTCTAGATAATTTGCTTGGTAAGAATTTTTCCCTTATGTATGAACTGTACAAGTTTAAAACCAAAATTTTAATAAAATTAACTTAATGGCTACTTTGAATGCACATAAACTTAACATTTTCTGAGATCTTGTGTCCACATAAGATATTTCAGTTAAAAAAATAAAGGTATTAAACTCAAACTAACAAGTCAAAATTCATGTTGTGAGAACACCTGAGATACCCATACAAATCTCTAAAGTCGGTTATCCTAAATTTTTTTTAGTTGACATAACAACTCAGGTGAACATTATATGAGCACTCTGGATAGGTTTCAAGCTGCATTGAAAATAAATGTGGTTCAGTAGGAATTGTCATGTTGGCGGGAAGGAAAATGGGAGGGTAACCTTGAAATACTACTGTTCCATTGTTATTTTCACACATTCATTGTTCTACCATTACCACACACATTACAAAGTTACATTAAGACTTAGTTAAGAGCGGGAGGGACTGGCCGCAAAGGTATCAGTACTCTCTCTTGAAAGATGTCAGATACGTGGTGGTTGTTATGCCCATTTTACACGTAAACCATTGATGTTGAGTGTCAGTCAAGCAAGGGGTGGGGTGGAGTGGGGTGGGGTGTGGTGGGGTGGTAGGGTAATCACAGTGGTTGTAAACAACTCCACTCTTATCTCTTGGCTGCTTCAGCCAGTGTACCTGAGTGTCGGAAAAATTATCTTTGAATGAAGTAGTTTTGTTATGTTAGCATCAGTGGACGACTTGGCCAGTAGCATCTGTGCACTTACTCACGGGTAGAAACAGCTGATTTTGCATAAACGGTGCTGGAAAATATACTGATTATGTGGGTTGAAGAGTTTATATTAATTAAAACTTTTCAAACACTCTGAGTCCAAAAATTATAGTGTTTTTTTTCTTCACAAACTGAAGTTTTTAAAATACTGTACGTATTTAATTTATTATATCAGAGTGATAAACAAAGATGAAGCTAAATAAATTGTGTAATAGTTATGATATGATAAACAGGTTGCATATGTCTTATGATAAACACAATTATAATGCTAGGCAGTATTTTCAGCAGGTCAAGGTAATTTCTTATTTTATACTGCAATAATGTAAGAAATCAATAGAAACCTTATCTAAAAATAAGTAGGCTTACAATAAATTTTCCTCCATCATAACGCAAGTTTACATACAGCGAGAATCTCGATTTATTATTCTACACGTAGAAGTAATTTATTCATGCCGTAACAAATTATTGGTATACTTACCACTACCATAAAATAAATATATTGCCGTGCAGTTGATGTTGGCATGTGTAAGCTGCGTAAATGGATATTAATTACTCTCTGTTGGAAGCATGACCATGGTTAAAAGAAAATCACTCTATGATTGTGAACACTAGTCTCATTGAGCTGTAATACTCCTCGAAAGTATTGGTGAAATCCGTGTGTATGTGTTAATTTTAACACACATTTCTAAAAAATTAACAAAAAAAAAAGGCCTATGCCTATCTTTACCAAGAACCACATTTAACTTTATTGGATTGCATGTACCCACATGAAAGTTTATCGATCAGTACACAAATATGGTCACACCTAGCCAATCAGAGGTAATACGTAATATCAGTATACTACATTAACAATCTTCATTTTAAAAATCAATTTTCCTCCAATCGTCCTAGGTTAGTTCTGCCTTGGTAAAACCTCAATTTCATCTCAGAGTTACCTCAATAGCAGGAAAAAAGTCTAAGCAGTAACCGCCGCATAATCAAACAATGTCTCCCTTTAAATATATTCACAAGCAATTTTTTTTGGGAAGTTATTTCTTAGTTTCTATCAAGTGGTAACATAAACCGTTTTCCTTCCAGCCAACATGACAATTCCTACTGAAACACATTTCTTATCAATGCAGCTTGAAACCTAGCCAGAGTGCTCATATAATGTTCACCTAAGTTATTACGTCAACTAAAAAAAATTTAGGATAATCGACTTTCGAGATTTGTATAGATATCTCACGTGTTCTCACAACAAGAATTGGGACTTGTTAGTATGAGTTTAGTACCTTTTTATTGTATGACTTGCAGCAATATGCAAATATTGCGTTACTACATGTTCCAGAAGACAGCATACACTGTAATACAACTTTTCGATGGCCTGGCATTTACTTCGGTAGTTTCACAGAGTAGTTGCGACTGGGAAATTTTAAGTTTGAATTCCGGTCGAAGCCGGATACTCGGAAAGCAGGCATGACCATTCCATACGACAGTTACTCAATGCAGCGATTCGAAACGTGATACAACCTCTTCGTGCAGGGCTTGTATATTTTTATACGAATTCTGGTGACCAACCTTCGTGCAGTCGTTTGGAACACCGGTCTACGGTGCGAGAGATTTTGAGTTCTTGCCTTGCAAAACTCTAATTTTTAGGTTTTACATATAATGCCTGTAGTTTCTATAGCAGCATCATAAGAACTACAATCAGTTACATGCTCATATACAGATGGAGAGATGTAGTTTATCAAAAGATCTTGCTTGCTTACTTCTTTCAAATTACTGCAAGAATTCACAAAATTAGTAAATGTCTTTCATCAGTGAAGCCATTTTTTGAAGAATTGCTGGAACCTGGATCCACATCAAACCTTTCTGGGTGTAAAAACTTGTCCATTATTGAAATGAAACAACATTTTTCATTTGTAAGGCTAATTCGCAAAACAATACTAGCCATATACTAGCCTTATGGAAGACTCAAATATACTTACTCTATGACTCAAATATTTTCATTGTTCTACCAAATACTTAATAGATAGGTGTGGCAAGGAGAAATCATGGAGGTATTAGTCTATGGAGTGGCATCTACCGTACATTCCAATGGTAATCGTGTGAAGCAGATCATTTTCAAACATTTTCGAAATGCGCACGCGCAGGACGTTATTTTTCATAAGTCGCCATGTTTTGGGTGGCAAAACAATAGCAGAAAGCTATGTAATTATGTAATATTTTTACAAAAATTCATGCAAATTCTCTATTTGAATCGTACACAACAGTTTACAATTGCTTCAGAAATATAAAAAAAAATGAATTAGCTCTTGCTGCGTGTATGTACTTTATAAACTTGATGAATTTAAATAAAAGTTTCTTACCTGCACAAAGATAATCCTCCGCAACGATTGAATCTGTTTGTAAGGCCAAGAGCTGCACAAAATTTTACAATAATGCGTGGTTAACAAAAAACTAAAACATTTTCATTCAGCTCAATGCTATGTTTACATGTTTTTGCCACCACTAGCTCTATCCTTGTCTTTAAACGTCGTCTGTTGGCAGGCTTCAAATTTGCTCAAAGGCTTCCACTCCACAGACTAATACCTCCATGGGAGAAATAAGTTTTACCACAAACACATTGTGGTCTAGGGCACGGTCGTAGAAGAACAGGTCTGGACACTCGCCTATCTACCAATGTATTTTGCTTGACCCCTTGTTGTTTGACTGTAGTTCGTCAAGTTACCGAGAATGTTGAACTTTTTGGCGCTGTAATCCGGGCAGTCGTACTCAAACTCCGCCCTCTTTTTTCCATTGTTAATATTATAAAGTAAATAAAGATTTCTGGAGTCATTATTTTAAACTGTGAGCGAAGGAAGTATTTCATATATTGATAAAAAATACGTTTTGATAAATTGTGTATCTTAGTGGGAAGCAAGTGGGCGGAATTTGAGCCGACCGCCCTAACTGCAGCGCCAATAAAACACAATATTCACGGTAACTTGGCGAACTACAGCCAAACAACAAGGGGGTCAAGTTTCCAGGCGAGTGTCCAGACCTGTTCTTCTACGGCCGTTGGTCAAGGGCTTTTTACTGTGGTAATGTCCAGAATTCTAGGTTCTTTGGATGAGTTGCAAAAATTTTTTGTCAACATAACTTAAGTTATATATTACAAACCAATACATCAAAATAAACATCATAATTTCTACTTTTTATTGATATAAAATTTAAGTAATTTTTTTAGTGTTTTAATAATACACTATAATTTTTTAAAAATGTATAAATTTACATCTCTAAAAAAATTTCTCCCACACAGCTGTTTGTAGTGTAGAAGTGACCTGGCTTCACCAGGCATGTTTTTTTTTTTTTTTTCCCCTCATAAGTTGCCTGGTTATTGTATACTCCCGAAATACTCAGAGGTTTGCTCCTAAGTCTGTCATCTTTAGAGATTAAAAAAATCTAGATACTGGTATATTGCTAGATACCTGCTCAGAAATGCCATGGTATTTTATAAAATGATTTGACTCAATTGACAAAAAGGTGGAATTATTCAGCGACATGATACATAATCTATACGACAAGGTTATTTCATTGAAAACAAAATGTGTCAACTGACCAGCCGCACCTTGGCTTTCTAAAGAAATACTTAAAATTATGCCTGAGAGAGATAAGGATTACAGGAATTTTTTAAAGGCCAAAAATAATCTCGCTTACAGTTCTGGTTCTGAGTTTGAGAAATACAGGATCCTACATAATAAATGCACACAACAGGTGCGAAACATGAAATTTAAATAAGCTGAATCGATCGGGCAGACTAACGAAAAGATTGCCAGTACATGAAGGCGTATCAAATCTTTGGGGGTTTGCAGGAAAAACTCAACTAACTCAAACTCAATACACGCACATCTACCTGCAGAATTTAATGAACATTTTATCACACTGCATAACCCAGTAAAGTCAGATGTTAAACCAAAAACTATCAAATTATTAAAAGAAAATGCAAAACGGGCTCCTAAAAAAGAATTAATTTTGTCAATGACTTCTCCTGGAACAGTTATGAAAGTTATACATAGAATTAAGTCGAAAGCTCATAGAATTAAGTTGAAAGCTCAGGGTGCAGACAAAATACGTATTAAACTCATTGAACTTTTACTTCTCCTGCACATTTTTAATTCGTCTCTTGCAACATGACATTTCCTTAAGTCGTGGAAAAAATGCTATGGTAAAACCCCTTCCTAAGATACGTACCTCTAGAAGTATAAATGATGTTTGTCCCATAAGTATACGTCCTGGCTTATGGAAGGCACTAGAGTTCATTGTACACCAACAAATTACGAAGTACCTTACAGACAATAGTGTATACTGCTCGACAGCTATCAGTCTGGCTTCAGACTAAACCATAGCACTTGCACTGCTCCTCTCAACATAACCGAGGATTTCCGGCAAGCAATGGACCAACGACACATAACTTTACTTACCTTACACCTATCCACAATTCCAAACATGTCAGGTTCATTCGTGGTAAATACTACTCGTTGCTGGAATGATTTGGAGCACAAGACAAGAAATATTCAAGTCTTTAAACATTTTACTACAGCAGTTAGTAAGTGTCTCAAGCAAAAATCTAATACAACGCAGTGGGATCACGAGTTGCTCAATGCTGTTAGAACGAGTTTTGTATGACTTGTTTTATTTTCTTACTCAGTGTTTAGTTTTAACTTTTATCTGTAATGTCTGTGAGCTGTTTTTCTCCTTTGGTTTACATTTGACCCGCCATTAATTACTTTTTTCTTAAAGACTTTTGTTCTTAAATCAACATTTACTGTTTCCTATTCTTGTGTATCTGGTATATGTGGCTTAGTAATGTAATATATTGTTATATGTGTGTAGTTAGTTTGTAATTTTGTATTTGTCAATGTACTAACAACGTAATAGTGGTTAAGTGTAAGAAAAGGCTGGTGCCTTAACTTTGCCACTGAAATTATGCTGTAAATAAATAAACACATAAACTAATTAATTATTATATAAATTGCAGGCTTTCGCAGGTGTTGTCTGCAATTTCTTGGCTTCTGGGTGTGAGCCGCGTCAGGCCCAGCCGACCAGGAAGCAGCCACCTAGACACCAGGGTATATAAGGACCGACAACCCCTGCATCTACCAGTTGGCCTCCAACTCCGACTACCTGATGATGGCAGCTGCAATGACTGCCGAAACGTTGTAAGACAATGTCCTGACATGGCTCACACCCAGAAGGCAAGAAAATGCTAATAACTAGATAATTAGTTACAATTTGTACAGTTTATCAGAAGCATTGTAAAACGCTAAAGTGTGCGAAACTTCAGTGATCGCAACACCAATGTTTCCTTTCCTTACAGATTACCTGTGCTTTGCTGAAAATGATGAATATATCTACCCTCCAAAAAAAAATATATATATATATATATGTACACAGTTATTTACAAGTTGCACACTTGAAATAAATTAAGACACTGTACAAGACTAGCAAAATGATTCTGAAACAATTAGTATGAAACTGCAGTAATTGCATTACAACTATTTTCCTCACAAAATGTTTATATTTTGTTGGTAAAGAAAAGCATGAAAATCCCTGGGAAAGCTAAGTACACAGTTTTGTACAAGTTGTATGCTTTACGTAAATTTAGATGCTGTGCACAACTAGCAAAATTATTTTGAAACACTTAGTATGAAAATGCAGCTATTGCATCACAACTGTTTTTACTCATAAAATTTCAATATCATGCTGGTAAAGATCAGTATAAGAATCCCTGAAACAGTTATGTACACAGTTATTTACAAATTGTACTCTTTACATAAATTTAGACACTGCACATAATTATCAGAAATTATTTTAACACTCAGTATGAAAGTAGAGTCGTTACACTACCTCTGTTCCTTTTCCTTACATACTTCACTATATTACTGGTACTGACTAGGACAAAACCCCTAAAAAGCAATGTACATAATTATATACAATTTTACAGTTATATAAATTCATGCAGTGTACAAAAAAGAATTATTATGAAACACTCGGTTACAATCTGCAATCATTGTACCACCTCTGTTTACTTTCCTTACAAACTTCCTTTATTTCGACTGTAAAAATAAGTATAAAAATCTTCTAAACGAATTGTACAGTTAACATAAATTATTATTTTCTACTAAACTAGCAGAACTAGTGAAAACACGCTGAGTGAAACTGCAGTCTTTGCATTACACATTCCTAACAAAATTTATACGTTTTACATCTCAGTTGTAATAAAACTAATAAAAATATAATACATTTCACAACTACACAAGTTGTACAAAATATGTACATTATGGCACATTGACGTCTGCACACCACTATTTATCTCTGTGTACATTTGTCATCGTTGACTGGACATTTCAAGTCTAGGGCCCATAAATAAATATCAGTACATACTAAAAGTAGTGCAGTTTACATAAATTTTGCTTTTGTATGATACTTGAGAAAACATTCCGGAGCAAGCAGTGGGAAACTGCAGTCTTTGCACCACCGTCTTGTTTCTTTTCGAGCGTATTTTCCATCTTTTGCTTTGCCTGAATCGAAACAAACTTTACAGTATCGTGTAGGGTATTTTTATTGGGAAGTGATGACCAGCTAACCCATCACCTGATGATAACGTTGATGCTGCTGGGTATCTTCTTGTACGGCACCATGTGAGGCCAGCTGGTTCCCGAGAGCTTTCATGAAATTCTCTAGGCTAGTTTTGTTGCCATCTGCCCTTGATTTTTTTAACAAGATGTACTATTTATAACGGCCATCAAGAAAAGGTGAAAGAAAATTTTCTTACACTATTTTATTGACTTTATTTTGAAGGGGTAATAGCTCAATAGCTGATCTACATGATCAGCACCGGTTTTATTGACATTATAGTCAAGAACAATGTCTGGTTTTGTTTTGGCAACTAAACCCCCCGGCTTCTCACACTTACTTCGCTACATGTAGTCATGTGTTTTGTTGAGAGACAGTATACGTCTCAAGTGTCTTTCCACTTTACTGCCAAAATAGGACCACGCCTGCAAAAAATTGTTTCACCCTTTGAAAGATCTTTTCTTCATAGTTCAACTGCAAAACATCTCCAGTTTTTCTGCACTGTTTCTACGGCCAAGGTTTTCTCCACCCACAGCTAGTCAAATGACTGTGGACTTGTGTAACACCGGTCCATGTACAGGATGTGTACTTGACTAAATAATTACAACAGAGTCTTTGAACAAGGTTTTCAATGGAATTTTCCACACTTCCGGCACCATCAGTACAGACTTCACAATTTAGAACATATCCTGTACTGGTATCACAAAGGATGTACAGCTTTTACTTATACTTTTTACGTAGATGTGAAACTGCAAATGCACCCGCAAAGGGCACGTTCCTTTGTCAACGTCACATTCTCTGATGGATAGAAACATGCTTTACATTGGCTGACAAAATAATTGAAGTATGTTGCATAGTCATTTATGTACAATATGAATAATATGGACCGAAATCTGTTCCTACTGAAGAGATGCCCAGGAAATGGAGAATGAACTTTGTTGTCATTCTACCAGTAATCAATGATTTTGGGCTTTTTCACCAAACACACACGAATAATAATTGCAAAAAAATTTCCTGATGCTTTACGGTGGTCCACTGCTGCCACATTGAATTTGGCTTCAACTCTTTTTCTTTTTTCATTGAAAAATAGGCAGCAGCGGTTGGTTGTCTGACAATACCAAAATACAAACAGCTGCAGGTAATTTTTCATTTGCTGGTAATCATATCTGATAAGAATCTGAAAAAAAAAAAAAATAATAAATAAATAATAAATAAAAAAATTACTTATTTGTGTTTTTGTACCTATTGACGCAAGTATTTTATTAGTGTTCGGCAAAATAATTACCGTATCACCAACACAAAATATCTTGCCCAGCAAAACAATAATTTAAAAAATACATGACCACCAGTACATTGCCGCTTGCAGGATTTTCTGCTTCCTGTTCATTAGTTTTGTTGCTAGGTCGTATAGCATGAATCAGGGGGACATTGTGAGCCTCTAAAAAAAATAATGAACACTTGTCAATATGAACTACTTATCTAACGACATATGTACCTATAATTCACAATTTTGTAAAGACTACAATCACCAGAATCACTTCCCATAGTAATATCTGATAAACAAGTGATAGAAGAGATACGTGTATCAGTATTTTTTGGTATTCTGTTTGGAGGATTTCTTTTCCTCTGGACATTGTCTTCATCTGTAATAAAAATACAAAACGAATAAGACATGTTCCCAGGAATAAGACAATTCAAGTAAATTCTGTAAGTAATAAATAATTATACTGTGATGGACTGTAGCCTGAGTGAGCGAAGACTGGGAAGTTTTGAAATACCTGCCTTGGACTGTTGTTCTTGCCGCCGCCGCCGCCGTGTGAGCTGCTATCCTCTTTTGCCTTCTCCTCCCACTGTTGACGTGTGCGCGCACACCCCTTCCCCCCCTTCCCAACCCCTCGCCATCCTTCGCGGCCTGTGGCTTTCGGACAGTCAGTCGCTAGCGGGACTCGGGCAGGCTCACACCTCTCCTTCATTCGAGCTGGAACTACGGTAAGCATGTAATCTATTGGACTATTTAAAGTAGTGAATCCAGCTCGGGTATGTTCCTTTCCTCTGTCCGATTTGATGAGAGCTTTTCTTTGTTTGCTGAATTGTAAATCCCTGTAAATATTGTGTTCAGTATAAAGTTTGCTTTTAAAGGTCCGTGCGTTCCTGCTTTGGTAGTCTAGCAACTCCGCTGTTTCGACCCCCCTCCTTCCCCATTCTTATTATGACTCCCCGTTGTTTTACTTCTGTTGTACTATTGTGCTGTAGTACGGTTTGAATACAGTACGCGGTACAACAAAAACCTGAAGTCTCTTCAGGATATTCAGAAATGGTTCGTAAACTGAGTCAGTATCATAGTCATCAATCTCTGAGCCAGAAGAAGCATACAGACCTTCTTGAGCGTGAAATTCTTCGCTACCACAAGATTTTCTTTTCTCCAGTTCCGTAGCTGCTGCAACGATAAGAGACGAAAATACGAGTGTGATGCAACAAGTGACGAGTGCCGCAACGTGTACATAATGCCTTGCCACACACTTGTGTAATACTACGACCTATGCCATCTAGCAACAGTTCAAAGAACACGCACGAGTTTGGGACACGCACTTCGTAGTCCACAATCGAATTCTGCTCGAGAAAACTCATATCAAACTGCAGTAACACCCGCTCGAGCTGTGCTCGGGCGCCGTTCCTTGCATTAAAATACTATGCTCGAGCTACTATGCTAGAGTGAATGTGTTAACCATCTTACAGCCAAATGCAACGCTCATAGCCTGAGTGAAAATAGCCAGAGGCCAATATAACAGCCCTGAATTTTTGATACATTATTTTACAATTTTTATAAGGATAATTTTTAGAATAACTATATTTACACATTGCAATGGATCAAGTGAACCATTAGTTTCCAGTACAATTTTTTTAAACTCAATCACTTTCATTAGCATCAAATTAATTCAACTAAAAAAAATTATCTAACTTTATGAAAAATATGTCAGCATTATTCACACATGTACTGCCAAGAAAGCAGGTACTGAAAGGATTAACCATCCTGGATCAGCTGCTGGTTAACACCTTAATGAACATTACTATGTACTACCGAGAGTAAAGAGACAGCGAGACAGATTTTTGGTCAGCGCTTAACATCAAGGTCTTTAGTGCTGGTGAGGGATGATACAAAGTGAGTATGGAGCATTGTCAGAATGAAAGTGCGAGGCCAAGGGAGAACCCAAAGAAAACCCGCCGACTAACGGCGGCGTCCGGCACGATTTCCACATGAGAAAATCCGGGGTCTGACACTGCCGGGAAACGAACCACCGAGAATAAAGAATGAAGAGCACAAAACCCACAACATTCGCGACAGGCACTTGCAGTAGGCACAGTTGGGTACGAAATAAAGAAGTCGAGGAGGTAATTACTGTGAAGATCCAGTCTCTTCCATTCCAACTGTATTAACTGTTGCAGCCCAAGTGTATACTGTACTCATGATTGTAAACAACTTACAACTCAACCTCTAGACACCTTTTATTCAAGGCAGAGCCATAGTGTAGGGCAGGATCCCGTACCTGGGAACAATATAAAGTTAACACTGATCCCCCCTCATGAAGTTGGGGATCTGGGGCCCTCCCCCAGGAAAATGTGGATTTAAAGGTGCAAAACTGTGCTATTTATACAGTTTCTGTGAGATAAGGGATGGTCTAGGTCTCCTCCGACTACATTCCTGTTCACAGGGTAGACGGGGACCCTCGACAACTGCCCGTGCGAAGAAAACTGACAGATTGTAGGACATAGTGAGAGTCAGGAACTTGAAAGGTGCTGGCTTCTTGCCTTGATTGTCGCAGCCGATCACGAGGGAAGAACGCAGGTGAAGAGACTTACCCGGGCGTCAGCCAGCTCGGAGCGGGGCGACAGGGCGAGTGCTTGCAGGCAGCTGGTGTTGCAGTTCCAAGTGTTCAGGTCCTGCAACCACACTTCACAGAGTAAACATGAGCGTCCACTGAGTGTCCACGCATCCTCGCACTGCAGTCATCACTACAGCATGTACAGCTAACATAACCCTGCACATACACTGCATTGTAGCTGTACCTCCACACAGTTCACACACACTACTCACAGGGGCATTTCCCAGGGGTAGTGGTCTAACAGAAATGCCCCCCCCCCCCCCTGAAAAAAGGGTTTTACATCCTATTATTAAAATGGCAATGTGATGCAACACATGACTATTGTGTTAACCTGTTGTAAATGTGTGTTTACATGGGCGAGTTCCCATAGTTAGTTTACCCTTCATTCTTTTACTATCCTTCCACTGTGCCCTGTGAACAAAGTACATACTACTAGTGACTAAACTAATACTCATCAACACCCACTTCCCTGAAAATAATTTCTCTATATGCTCCAGACACAACTGCAGGCAGCGACGGCACACTGGTCGCTGCCTGCGCTCCAGCTCCGAGTCCTTAGTGGGGACACATACTCGTCCTAATTGACAAGCATACTGCAGCAACACAGTTGCAAGCACATCCACGCTAAATACATTACTGCTTACACAAGCATATAAGCCAAAATGTTTCCAATGTAGCTACAACATCTCTATACACACAAAAACTATACCATGAAACATGGATGCTTTGATTGCAGGAGTAACATTTACTAACTCAAGATATTTGTTTGGGACCACTGAATGAACAAATAAATACATACAGTACAGTATTAAAACCCTTTAGTTTTATCCATTTAGATTTTAGATGAAGTTTGTCCTTTCCTCATCAAACAGCACCAAATTAAATATGTATTTTGTGTCTGTGAATGTTACCCATGCAGTCAAAGTATCCACTCTTGATGGCACACGAGAAACTCACAACTGCCACACAGACTGCGAATGCTTCAACACTGTATAGGTGGCTCAGGATAAAGTGAGCACTCAAAAAAACCCTCCTAAATTATATTTTCAGCCAATTTGTATCTTTTCGTGCATTAACAGCTAACGACGGGAAATGTTCACCCTCTCTGGGCACGTCACTTGATGTTTGCGCATGTAAGATAAATTGTGCAGTCAGTAGGAACCTATATAGTTAATTTTATTTCAGTATTCTTGTACTTAAATAAGAAAATACACGGAACTACATTCTGTCAATTTGTTGCCAACCACATAAATAGTAAAGTAACTATATACAGCTCATGTTGAATAATATGCAATAACGGGGAGTGCTATTTTTCAAAGGTTAAATTTTTAGTGCTCACTTTATCCCTGAAACTAAAATAGCTTACTGAAGTACATTATTTTTTTGTTTCATGCTTATCAGATTACATAAACATATCTAAGGTACACATCTGGATATCAACCATTAGAGCCAGGAAATTGTTAGTTTTTGTACATGAATGAGGTGTAGACAATGTAAAAAAATAAATTAATAATGTAGGATTTTAAAAATTACTTCATCAACTACAAGCCAGCTTAAGTTGTTGTACTCATGTCACCTGCAATGTTATTAAGTACCTTGGCCAGCAGCGTGGTCACGTACAAGACTTACCTCGAGACATTTGCAACCATGCAGAGTTGGTTCTTGCAGACCAGGATCAATACCAACCACACAAACACATGCACGCACACAACATGTAAAAAGAAGTAGCAATTTAACCACTTTATCTACAAATACAAATTCAAAGAACAAGAACAAATATGGATCAACAGCTACTTCTTGTTGAAAAATTGTAGCTAGCAAGTTTGTGCTACCTAAAATGTTTAGCAAATCCAGTTCAAATGTTCACCAGGTCTGAATCAGGACTATCCCAACAGAATTGAACCAGTGTATGTTTGACGAGTTGGATAAGAAGCATAAAAATTACAGCAAAAATATGTTAAGTGGCCGCAGAAAATACTGCACACAGCTGGAGGGTTTTCTTACGGTTATGCTAGTTTCACTCTACAAAACAGTCACATATCAGTTGTGGGATCTCTCTTCCACACTTGTACCATATGTTTGTACACAGAGCCAATAGTGACTACACAGGATTGCTGATATTTCTCTACTCAGGAAGCACGAACAAACTAATTCAGTTTGGTTGGTACATTAACAGTAAACTAGATGTGACCACAACACAGCATACTGGACTATGTACTAAGATTACAATTACTCCATCTGCAATTTATAATTCTGCTTCACACCTGCCAAATTTCACTGCCAGAAATTTAAATGCACACACAGTTCTCAAAACTAAGAAGCAAAAGTTACAATATAAAATAGATTTTTTGAACACATAAAATGCATACGCGTAGCTAGAGATTAGCTAATGGGTGGTCTTAGCCTTCACTCCCTAACATGGCGGAGGGTCCGGGGGTCCTCCCCCCCTCCCAGGAAAATTTTGAATTTAAAGGTGGAAATGGCACTATTTAAGAAGTTTTTGGTATCTATCTGGACATTGAATATAACACTGGTAGAAATATTAATATTTCTTGAAGATAATTTTTTGAGTAATGAATTTAATAATTACAAAACCTAAAAACAATAACACATATAAGTAGTCAACTAGCTGGTTGCTGTAGTGCGCATGCGCAAATTCCTTGAACTGAAGAAAACAGTGTCCAGTTTTATGATTTGTGTATTTCCATTTCTTACTTTCTCTGTGTGTGCGTCTGTGTATGCGTGTTTGCGGTGGTTACCTGTCGATACTTTAGTGTTCCCATTGTTCACAAACTTGTGAAAAGAAGGTTTGAGGAACTCTCCATCACTACTAAAGGAGTTGGTAATAAGATTTGTGTTGACACCTGTCAGACCTAATTGGTGGTCCTGTGCATACCCGGACCACCCCGTAGCTTCGCCTATGGTAAAATGTCATGTCTCTCAATAAATATTCCAAACCTAAATACTTTCAATATAAATAGTAGTATTATACGTTACAGTTGCTTACAAAATGCATGCAAGGCTGATCCTAAACTTTTGAGACGTATTATTAGTCTAGAGGAAAAATTATATTGTACATATGTAAAGATAAAACCAAAATAACACAAATTAATACACCACTCTCTACCAAGATTCAATTAAATTCACAAAATAAAACAAAATCAGCCAAACCTCTTCATTTAAGTTAAGAAAAACATTCATTATTTCCCCAAAAAACTACGTCCTACAACTTTAAGTACTGGTTGAAAGAAACACACGTTGTCAAGAAACTTGAATATTTGCAAGAGAATAATTTGAAATTTTTAAAGGTAATTAATTATTTACTTTTTTAATTTTTATCAATCAATTATAATATTGTGAAAATCCTTATTCACTACAATACAGCTTTCTTTACACAAGTATTTTTGTGAAATATACACATCCTTTGGCAAAATAAGAACACTAACACAGAAATCCAAAATTTTACAAACCAATTGACCTGAAAATAAAGCCATAAAATCTTGCCCGTAAGTATTACACAATTGAGGTAAAACAAAGAAGGGACAGGTATATTGGTGACGACAAGACACAATACATATTGTACTTATAGCAACATTGAATGTTTAAAAACTGTACTTGCACTACATGCAAGACAAATACTGAAAACATTACATTGCAGAATGTATTTATGAAAGTCAGTTTGATGTAATCTGAAAAATAAAACCGTTTAGTGCTGCGTTGTCCTACATTTTCTAAAACAGCTGTAGTAACTACTGCTACCAATATAAAACATAATTTAAAACTAGACAATGTGTGACTTTTTCCTATGCTTCGCAAGAACAAGAGCAGTATGGTAGGTGCTCTGTATCAAATAGTTTTATTAAAATATTCACAGAGAAGAGAGAAAGGTACAGATGGAGCACTAGCAGTCAATACTGAGGCCAAGCTGACTTTGTTTATTCAGACTGCAATAATGGTGGAGTGCAATCAGCTGTTCCTGTAGATATATTGGGAAACAAGGTTATGGTTGGCCAACCCACAGTCGCATTATACTTGTTGCTATGGTAATAAACAAAATTTTTCAGATTCCAATATGGCGGATGGGGTCCTCCCTGTTCTGTCTCAAGGCTTCATAACCCTCACCCCTTATGCTCCATCTGTATGTTTCTCTAATCTCTGCATATTCACTCCCGGTCCTCTCAGCCAACCTGCCTTCTTGAATATGAAATCTTAACAACTTCTGTAACTAGTAAATAAAATCATGATTGCTAACATAATTCTGAACACTAGAGTTACTAGATGACTAGACTTGCGACACTCAGCAGCATTCATGTAAGTATGCAGTGCATGCATTGTGCTCGACGCTCGCAAGGCACAAGCGGAGAAACCCTTACACACTGATGCCGTCCTTCATACTGGCTAAAGAGTCTTGTCTGTATTCTTAAGGAACGGTACTTATACTGTATACCGCATGAACTCCTGTAGTTACGGTCATGAACAGTAAGTATAGTAAATATTATGTAGAATTGTCAGTAAGTTAAGTTATTTGACTTTACTATTAATAAGTTTTGGTAATGAACATTGTCTCCATGTCTTCTTAAAAACCTTACTATCTTCAAAAACTGAATTAACATTCATGAAAACGAAGAGTGGGCTAAAGGAAGGAAACTGCAGTGAGGCTAATAATTCATAAAACACGTAGACAAAAATGCACACGTACTTACAGAGTTGTACTGGCAAGTAAGAAAACACAAGACTCAGAAACAGTCTGTGTGAGAAACGTGTCGTCCGTCTGTTTTGTTTTTTCTTACCTGTAAATACAACTCTGTAAGTTCTCGTGCATCTTTATCTACATGTTTAGTAATATTCATGTGAACGTATTTTTCATACTAAAAATTACTTTATACATATTGTTCATTACATCAATATTAATCTTTTAATAGCTGACAAACAGTCGAGTTACTAGAAACAGTTGATAACAACCACAACCACAACAATACGAGATAATATCAATACGTATATATTTAACAAGATTTTAAAATGTTTGTTGCAATGGGAGTTTACAATTAGAATTTATTGGTTTGTGGACGTATGCCATTGCCCATGTTTTGCTGGTCGTACTCGTGTTTCCATTTTTTCATTGTTTTTAACTTGTGTTGTGTTGTCTATTGTCTTGTTTACTATCCACTGTTCAGTTTTCGTCTATTTCCATCTTTTTCTCATATTGGGAATCTGGTTCTATATTCTATATTTGTGTCTATCTTTTGTGTCTGGGTGTTGTGTTGATATTCGACTGAATTCTATCTCTAAAATTCTTTGTTGTCTAATATAATAAAACTAAAAAAAACTGATAGAATTCCTCTGGAATTTTTTGTGTTTTTTATATTGTTTTCTGTTCTTTTTTTTTTTTTTTTGTACTTTGTCATTCAACACAAGTTTGATGAGCAAAACACGAGCAATAGTGTATGTCCACAAACCAATTAATTCTAAATACAGTATATATTTGACATATGGCTCTTAAGAAAGGTGGTGTAAAGTTACCACGAGAGAGAATGATACCTGCTGTTTTACATTTATGATTCTACTACTGTCAGTGAATACAAAAATTATTTTACTTTTTACAAGTCCACAGAGCACAGGTTATTATTTACTGTAGTACACTTTTTGTAATACAGTTGTACATAACATGTCCTCAATTACTTTTTGTGACCACTCATGAACGATAACACCTTTTTTTCTTCTAAGCTACTTCCTGTTACAATATAAGTAAAGAGACGTTGCGGTACTTGCAACAATTTATGACAACCTGTTACATTTGTCTATGCTCTGCTGCGTCAAACATTTTGACTCGTCACTGGAACAGAAGTTATCGAGAAAAGTAGGAGAAGGTGGTAGAGATCAAGCCCCTTAGCTGTTCAATCAGAAGCTACATGCTTATACTTTTCCCCTGCTTAGTTTCCTTGCTAGATAACTGTACCGGACTGTTTTGTTTGGACGAGTCTATGTTTCGAGCGTAACGATACCCCAATTGTGCGAGAACAATTAAGTAAACAAAAAACTAAGTGAAAACATACCACAGCTGTAGGTCTAACCTACAGTGCACAATAAACATGTCACAGCCCCTGTTTAAATTTTCAACCGGGAAAACGTGTTTCGTATTAATATAATTTTCATACTAATTTAACATGTAAATATTTTCACTTAAAATGCAGTTCTCATAGGTGTGTAGCTATGTTTATAGTACGAGCGAAAACATAATAAAAATTGTCGATAGGTTTCATTGCCGTATTGAGTTTTGTAACTTTCTTTTGGATAAATGATAAAAAATTCAGCCCTTTAATATTTACTAAATGCATTATACTATAATACAGTTGCAAAATTGAACGTAACTGTAAGAATGCCTACATCATAAAAGTTAAGAGGTTAGAGTAATACAATAAGTTATCAGAGTGAAGTTTTCTTCCGTATATACTAATGTGAACCTTGACCAACTGCATGGATGTGTGCGAAGGAATAATTTGACCAAATGTAGCTATCATTTGGTTAAAGAATATCACATTGCATTATTTAAAATCAAAAATCCATTTTTCTCCAGATTATTATTCAGTTTTTACACCGGCCACCACACAATGCGACAGTAGTGCCATTTATTGGGAGTTTTCGTAAGACGTCATCCATCCATGAATTACAGATAAATCATGGAATGTGCCGTTCTGTGCAAGCTGTAGAGTCACCCTGCCTCACCAGCTATGTTTTCCTTCTTTTTCTTTTCAATTTTGATGTTGTTTGCTCGACCCCAGTGTAGTCTAACACCGACCACAATGCCGGCACACGCATAAGAGCCCCCAACTCACTAAGGCAGCAACCAGTCACTTTGGTTTGATTTGATATTGTGTGCAGTGTGAAGTGAAGCCCCACATTTCATAAGTTGAGTCTGTCCGGCTTTCTGAGTGTAAGTGCATCGTTTGTTCGCCGAGATTTCATCATTTTAATTAAACAATTTCTAACATCAAGATCTGTCGATGAACTTTAGTCCTGCGAGGCTATGGAATGCCATCCTGAAGCGAGAAGCTATCAATTTTAAAACTAATTCAATTGTAACTAATCATAATTGTTGCAATGGGCTACATAGGGCTAGTGTTAGCTTAATTTTCATAATTATTAATTTATTAATACTTTATTGATCAGTCAATTTGGTCGTAGAGAGTTCAGACTAGTCTCATTTTGTACAGCTACGTATTTCATGAACTTTATCTAAATAACTTATTGATGTAATTTAAAAACCATAAGGTGTATTTCACATTTTCAGTTTTGTGTAAGTTTGATCTTTGTGGATGGCCTCAGGCATGTGACATGTTGATGCCTGAGGAGCACGTGAGGTTGGACAAAAGGCCTTGAATTCTGGGAATCGCCCGTTGCTAAGTTTCCGGCGATGGCCGCAATGTATCACTCCGCCAGTGACACCTTTAGTACATTGTATAATTTTATATCAACATGTTCCTTTAAAGTAATCTATAAATTTATGTATTAAGTGTACATTGTCAGGAGTAGTACATTTTGAATTAAGAGTTCCAAGCAGCCTGTGTACGGCATAGTAATTATGTGCGCTGGGTTGGAGGCTATGGCATCCCTGGTCAGCCGCGCATGCCCTGGGCTCTTCCCAGTTCTGCTTGACCCGCTGTGCGATGAAGACGTGTTGCGACTGCACTTGCGAGATAAGGGGTTCGCCCACGTGGCTCGGTGAACTACTTGATGGCGAGGGCCATGTGCCTAAGATGAATTAGCTTTATATTTCTTTATTTACATTTTATTTCTATCAATTCACCACTAGATTGAAGTCACTGTAATTATTTGAGTCACGCGGTAATTTTGGTACAAGTTTACAGAAGCGTTTGGGCGTGATGTACGCGGGCGTGAAGGAACTCTTATTTGTAAGTCTTGCAAATGGCCTAAGTTGTAATAATTTGTCTTAGTAGCTCACCGATGGAGCGTGTTGGTTTTTGTTTTGTTTGCCTGTAATGCCAAGTGACTTTGTGCCTAAGTAAATGTGCCATTCATATGAAATATGATTTATTTAATTTCCGTGCTCTTGCAAGCCTTCCCACCCATGAAATACCCTGAGATGAGAGTTCTCTCTCTACCGCACATGATGCCGTGGTAGTTTGAAGTGACAGCAAGAAAACAGATTTTCTTTGGTGTTTGGGGCAAGTACCACAACAAAGCGTATCTGAAGTGCTTCTGAGAATTCACAAGGATACGGAAGGTCAGCCAAATTTTCAAGTTTAAGGTGTTCAAAATTTCAACAGGCAGCCTCTCGATCAACTTCTCACTTACCCTGCTGAAAAGCGTTACAGGCGTTCAAGTTCTCGTGACTGAGCTAACCTACCCTACTCCAGCGAATGAATTATCGAAAACGCTTGTTGTGGTTTTGGTTGTGTACTGTTCGTGCCAAATGGAGACTTTCGTCTGCTTACCGCCGCTTACCTTGCCCGAGAGGCTGTCAGATAGACATTGGTAAACTTAAAAGGGAATTTTGGCTGACCAACCCACCTGAACTATCGAAAGCAGCTGCAAGCACTGTATGCTAGAAGAGTGGCTTGCATGTAGAGGTAAAATTGTACGTTGGTCAGCAGCCCCCTTAGTGCTTCACTGATTTTGTCTGTGTTTGGAAGGAGCTAGCTTTGCGCTCCTTGTAACAAGCCCATTTTTGGAGATTTATTTGAAGCTCAGCTCTTTTTTTTATTTTGTAGTTTCTGAAGAAGTTATTGTACTTAATTTGTAGTTCGTATGAGGGCGCTACTTTCACGTTCCCCAGTCCTCCTGATAATCTCGAGCAAGCACCATGTAAATGTCACTCGTAGGTGCTTCCTTATATCTCTCCATCAGTCGCCCAGCTGCATCGCCATACTTCTGTCTGTGGCCATGAAGTTGTGTTGGCAAGGGAGGGGAAGGATAGTAAAATATCTGAGAGCTGCCGAAAGACATGAGAGAAGAAGCTTGTGTGTGCTCACATGTCATAAGACAGAGAGAGAGAGAGAAAGGTAGACAGAGTGAGTTTAACCACAAAGAGGAAGTGTGCTTATTGTTTGAAGGTCAGACATGAAGCATTTTAGGGGTGCACAAAATACTGAATACAGCACCCTCCGCTCTCCATCTCTCTTCTGCCATGTCCTCTCTTCCTGCCATGTCCTCTCTTCCTGCCATGTCCTCTCTTCCTGCCCCCCTCCCCCTTAAATTATCTTTTTGCATGGGCCAAAACAGTTTTTAAGAGAGAGATACTACAGTCGTTGACAAGATAGATTGGCCAAATGAGCAACTCCCTGCTTCCCCCCCAACCCCCCCTTCTTTACTTACACACTCAGAACACGTATCCTGCGTATAGCTGATGTTAGAAAACCGAAGCCTGCAAATGTTAACCACTGAAATGTTGTTGCCTTGGGGAATAAAATTGTATAACAGGGAAAATAGTGGATTTCATTACAGCTAAAAGGTGATAAGTTATTATTCACTGCTGAAACACATAATGTGTCTTGTATCAACATTGTTATACAGTATTTAAACAGAAATATAAATCTTACAACAAAAATTGGTTTCAAGAATTAATATAATTTATTACTATAAGGTCTAACACTTTACTTCACATTTAAAACAAATACATTACCAAACTTGTAATTAATATTTATATTTTTTTACTTTGTCAACAAACTACAATCAAATGTACAAAATGTAATTTCAGCATGGAGGTACATTTTTTCAGTCATCCTGTATTATATACCTTAGTATAGGCTGCCGACGATAAATTAAGTCCTTTCCAAAAATTTGGTAGTAAAAATAACAGCCAAAAAAATATTTGAGAGTAGCCTCAAAAATTAATTCCTAATAAAATATTATTGCCGTGTTTAATATTTTAAAATGCAGCTCGGCTTAAATTTCAGCTTAAATCAACTAAATGTGCCAGTCTGTGTTGGAAATTAGTTTACGGTAATGCAAATTAATACAAGTCATTTAAAATTATAACAACAGCTTTTTACTATTGCTAGCAGTCTACGAAAGGAACTGAAACTAAGCTAAGCTCCAAGAACGATCAGTTTTGGAGTGTGAGCAAGCTCCTTTCTTCCAAAGGAACTTTTGCTGGAGCTTAGCTTTAAACGAACTTGAGTTGAGCTGAGATCCAATTTCAAAGGAGTTTCTCTAGCACTATATTTTGTCTCGCTCTCTCTTACACACAAACACAGCGTATGTAGGAAACTACATTAATACACAGAAATTCATATCAAAGAATTGTGAGCTAATAAAAAATAACGATTCCTCAGGGTTCCCGAGAATACATATATTATATAGGGGCAGTCAATTTACTGTATAGTAAAGCCCATATTTTACGACCCCACGATTCTCTGAGAAAAAGGTCGCTGTAGAGAGGTGATCATAGTAAAAAGGATCATTACAAAGGGGTTTTACTGTGTATTTATATGGATTGATGGAGAAACAATTTGTAATCTTAACACTGATTTCTCAAACTCTGTGACAGCAAGTCGGTCAGGCAGATCCTTTAATATATGCTGTAGCATGTCACAAGAATGAAGGCGATCTTGCATACACTGAATGTCAGTAGGTACAGTATGCACTAACGTCTACCAACAAGACTAAGGAAGGTCATCTACAATAATTTTCAGCTATATGATCCTTCAATTGTTTTCATAGTATAAAACTGTATACGTGCAATGATCTGGTTTACTTCAATGCTACAGCCATAAGAAGTGCATTATTTCACAGCTAGTATCAGCCTTAAGTTATTATCATATCCAAGGTTTCAGGCTGCACGATAACGAACACACACAACATTTTAGCTACATTCAAGTACAAAATGACATATGCACGTATACAACTTCAGCACCGATATACTGACACGACACACAACAGATAACCTACTGTTTGAAGCAAGCTTTATTTTGTTTCGAAGTCACTAGCCCGAGTTGTTCCTGATCAACCTGTGTACGGTACTTTAAATAACGACCAACTGCCAGTTACATGCGTATCATGCCAATATCTACAGATGTCAGATTATTAATAGCCAACCACATTACGTCTACATGCAAACTGGGTTACACAGGTACATAAATACACAAGCATGCAGTAACAATTAATGTGGTAGTAGTAAAAAAAAATCAATAAGAACTTCTTAAAAATATATTTTCCATTCTTTACAGTCTTAGTGAACGCAACTATTCTCTTTAATACTTATTGTACATAACTATAAGAATAATAATTTTAAAACTAACTCCTCATTGCAGGCTTACCACTGCACTTTTTGTACAACCAGGAACAACAACATAAATGTTTAAATTTCCACTTGTTTGTTACTACAGTATATACTTAGCAGGCCATTATAATTTTGACAGCCAACAATTATTAATGTTGCTACAATCTGAGCACTAGTCCCTGATCAGAAAGTATGATTCCTTCTCTTTTCAAAGGATTCTAAAAACTCTAGTTAAGTCATTATTTTTCTGTAAGCAAAACATCATGTTCTTCTAAAATTTTTACATGTAAATTGTATGACAAACAAAACACACAAAAAAAATTAACATGTTAAGTCAAAAAACAATTTTATTTTTTATTTCTCAATTCAACATGCTAATAGCTTTTTAAAACTGATGCAACTGCTCAATACAACATGCGAGACAGAGCTACTCATCACAAACAAAACATAAATAACACTGGTTCGTTGCTGCATTCTTACAAAAAAGACAATACGCCATGAAACCCAAACTAATGACACGAGTACGTACTCCTTAAATCTGAGTCAGGTAATGGGGAATACTCATAAACACCCAGCAATCTCAAACTGTTACAATTACTGCAGTTTCCATGCACAAAGTACTGTATAGACATCACAGACAATAACACACGCCTCAACATCTGCCAGCATTAACCACACACGACAACAGTTTTCAAAATTATCTGTTATAATCCTGTAGCAACTGATACTACCAGCAATATTAAACAATCAATTCATAAATAATAGTACAAATTTGTTTCTATATTCACAGTTCTTACTCTTGGTTTAATGCTGCTATTGTATACACCGGATAATAAGCAGTTATTTACAGAAATATAATAACTAGAGAAGAATACTGTTTTTACCTGGTAATAATTTAAATACAATTATCACAAATATATATGTACAAAGACAATATTATAGGAAAACAATAATACAAAACACAGAAAATGACTCCATCTCGTACATCGCAATATCTTACATGTAAAAGTTCACTACGTATCATACAGAGTAAAAAAAATTCACGTTGCAGTACAAAAACGTACAACGTTCCTAACAGGTCTCTGTCCAGAACGACACCGGCCAGCAACGGTGGGCTGCCCGTCGCGATTTGAAAACTGCGTGTGGGATGCGTGACAAGCAGGCAAGAGAACAAGCCAAGACAAGAACAGGACCGGACAGGACAGACAGACAGCAAGCAGCAAGCGAGCGAGTTACTCTGACGTTTCTGCTACCTCTTCGTCCTCGTCGACGTCGACCAGATTGCCGGTGGAGCTCGCCTTGTGCTGGCGCTTGGGGTCGAACGGGTCGACCACGATCTGCTCCGTACCCTTGATCTCCGCCCGGCAGAACGGGCAGCCCTGGCCTTCAGAGTCCTGTTGGCAACAACAAATAGAACCTAGGAAACTTCATCTACAACAAAACATGATTGTCACACTCTGGCGAAGTTCACACAACAGGAGTTTCCTACACATTCTCAGCAAAATATACTACATTTACAAATCCTAAACAAAAATTAGTGAGTCAACATAACCTACAAATGGGATTCTTACAAATGCCCAACCACTACAACACACCAGCAAGCCCATACATTCCATTTACACACTATGTTGGGAACAAATGTGAAATAACATATTGTGATTACCAGAAGGGACTAGACAAGTAATGAGATAGAAGTAGAGTGGCAAAGGAGTAAGTAAAACACACATTTCAAGTATAATGTTTGCACTGTCAGGATTTCAGAGTCCTAGGTTACTCATGACCCAAGAGGAAAGAGGAAATCAAAACACACACAATTGTATATAATTCCACGCCTAACTTAAATATTGAAACCAGCGGCTATAACATTACACAGCCAACTGTCAAGAGATGAAAACCTTCTCGAGTAGTATACACTTAAAGATTAAGTTTCACTCCTTGAGTTAAATTTTCTATGTACTGTACAAGTATTAACAATATTTTCAATGAAAAGTTATTTTAATAGTATACAAGTACAGTACCTTCGAATTTAATTACCAATTTTTCAATGTTATCTGATGACAAACAGCAAGCATTTACTTAAGATTAAAAATTAACATTTGATTAATTACATCACAATTACAGGTCATATGGATTTTTGAATCTATTGCAAGGAAACATATTTTACCAGACATAAGTGTTCCAAAAAAAGAAAAAAAACTTGAATGAAAGCAAAATTAGTTAACATGAAATGTCTGACCATGTTCAGAGAGTGACAAAAAACATTTAAAGGATGGAAAACATATAAGAGAAGAATTATGACCATGTTGTGACAGAACAAACAGAAGAAGTGTAGAAATTAGAGATATGGCAATATTTCACATGGCTACGTCTTCCTCCACACATCAGACAGAATTGCGGACGAGCTATTTCTCAGGAATCATATTATCAATAATTCTTCAATTAGTATTAAAATCTCAAAACTACCAAACTTTAGGTAACACACACACTGGGCAGATATTATCTCAACTTAAGGATCCATATATTCAACCAATCAGAAATATTGTTGGAGCTATAAGGACTACTGTTAAGTGAACTACACAGACGAGAGTTAAGGAAGGTACATAAGTACGTTAGGTGTGATGTCATGTGTTTTGCGTGCTTACTCCTACCTGCCAGGACGTAAGGCACGGGGTACACAGCAGGTGGCCGCACGGCTCGATGCGGATGTCCTTGTCGTTCTCCGCACAGATCTTGCACAGTTGGAATGTGGACCCCATCTCGCAGTACAACTCGTACTGCTCTTGCGTCACCTTGATGTGGTCCTCAGGCGTTGGCTGAACTGCCCACGAGAGGTCCGGGTTGACGTTGCGGCCGTCGGGGTAGAGGTAGCTGCCCACACAAACAAACATCGGTGCTGTGGACAGACTGTTTGGCACGCGACAGACAGGCATCTTAACTACGACAGTGTGGCGAGTGCATACTCACAATCCTTCCCTGTATCCGTCCAGGAGAGCCTGGCACAGGGACTTGTTCTGTGGGATGGTTTGGAGGATGTCTCCGTCCGCGGTGACGTACCCGATCGCCCACTGACCCAACCTGGTGCAGCTAAGCCTGAACACATAGCTGCAACATAGAACGAACGTTGCTACATCAATCCACCACTCAGGAACAAATTAGTTTATCACTCATATTCACATTACAAAGTTATTTTAGCCAGCAGTTTGACATATCTGCTACTAAGCGCGGATGATATTTTTAATGTTATTTCATTTTTAACTACATTCTCAATACAAAAAAATTAATTCTTAGTTTGTAAATATGAAAAATCTGGATTTTCTTTGAATATTAAAAGTAGGTTAACAAACACGTCTGTTATGTGATCGTTGTAGGAGGTTGAAGACAACGATGTAGAAATAGTTCTGTATACTATATAAAACTGTTAAATGGTATCTTGTATGCAGGATATGTTATAAAATGTATATTTACATTAAGCGTACATTACAATAAATGTTGCTTTTAGAAGTGATGTAACACATGGCTGCGGATAAACAATCGACAAGAATGTACGCCAGCTTTTAGTACAACTGTCAGGCATTGCGTCAAACACAGTGTGGGTTTTGTGCTTACATTAGTTTTTTCTGCGCGTGTGCATGTGTGTACGTATATGTAACATTAGTATTTTGTGTTCACCTTGTATTATCCACTATACTTTTTTTTCCAGCACATTCTTAGCTCCATTGAATTCCTACCTCTAACTCTTTGTGGTACAAATTCTGCATTAATGTTTCTAGAAGTAGGTGTGATATTAAAAAAAATTGGTAACTCATTGTAAGTATATTATACTTGTAATATTTTTGCCATATTAACACATTTGATAGATTTTTTTTTTTTATAATTGATCAATTTTAATATTATAGTCATGATACTTAAACAATTAAGAATACATTAACTTTTTGTGCAGCCTAATATAGTGTCCGGGCCTGGATGTAAAAATTTTTTAATAATTTCTTTTCAACTTTTGTAGGTATTATGTGTTTACACAAGTCTGGCACAATTTTGAAATTATTTCTTTTTAAAAATAAGCATTGAAATCATCTTATAATTTATTTTAATTATTTGAATTGTTAACCACAGAGTAACAGTCTTTTTATTCACAAATATTGAGTCACTGATTGAAATTACAATGCACCTTCCATAATTTGTTGCACTAGTGACATACCTATTTGACAGATTTCCTACCATAACATAGCAGTGTGGCAGTCACATGGCATTTCCCACGTGGCAATGTTATTTGTGACATTCGGTGGAAGGATACGTGGTTTGTCTGGAAAAAGGTCGAAGCTAGAAGCAGGGCTGCCAAGAAAGTATCAAGTTATAGTACAGCAGGTACATAAAGAGTCCTGTGATGTTCTGATCCAATACAATTACAAATATCAAAGGATTCTGGCATGGACGACTATGATCCTGCACGATTGCAAACTGTGTAACAAAATCATCATCAGAATGGTGAATAAAAAGAGATGATACAATAGAAGAGAAAGTTGTATGAGAATGGAAAGACCAATTTAAACTAGTCTGTTCCTCACACACTGCCGCAAAACATCTTTGCTCGACAATGTTGATACAAACTGTTTATTAAGTAAATTCTAAAATTAGTTTATGCTCAAAAAAAGCTGTACTATTTACTTCCTTCTCTATAATATTAATATAAATTTAATATTTAACAAACTAAAATACCAAAAATATGTATTAGTGTTCCTTACATATCTATAGTTTATTAAAAATAAAATTCATATATTGTCATTTAGCCTAAAATTTATATATCAGGGGTTCAGAAAGCCAACATTTTACAACCTTTCATAAAGATTCTTTCATACAGAATGTAGTTGTCCAGAACACCTCCAACATGCAACATGAGATTGTACACATGTACAAATGCTACTATGCTCCTCACCTGCCAGGTTTGGTAATGTACTTCTGCAACCGAGCCTTCACCTCGTCATACGTAAGGAACGCTACGTAACCCGGATGCGTCACAGCCAGAATCTGCCAATTCCTCAGCAGAGTGGTCCATGGTTGAAACAGTCTGGCACAAACAAACACACATTATGTACTTCCCACTCAAGAACTTGTATCATTGGGTGTTGAGTTATGAAGTGGACAGATTTTGTTCACCAGGTAAGGAGTCTGCCTAGGTGGATGTAGTTTGCGTGTCTGAGTCCTGAAAGTTCGGAAGCAATAAGAGTGAACCAGACGCATTTCTTACCTCAACCTGTAGTCTCTCGGCACGCAAATAATTGAACTGGAGTGCAGTCTCTACAAAACATTCACCTGCTACACCATAATTTTATTGTGCAGTACTTAAGATAATGGTGAGCTGTTCATTTATAAGATTCTGTACTTAAATGTTAATACCCATAAATAATCACAAAAAAAAAAAAAAAAAAAAAACATATTTCCACCATTTACAACAGTAAAAAAAAAAAACATTTAAAAATTTACTAAGACCTATGATAGGTACACAAATGTGTAATATTAGACTGTTATTCCTAAGCAGACAGTCTTGCATGTTAAACAGTTATTCAGGAACTACTGGAGCAGGTGGCTACCAACACTAACGTCTTTAGGGAAATGAGAGATGAAGGTACACTAGGTGGAATGAAATGGTAGAGGGGTAAGGTAAGGAAAGTGGACTTTACGTCTCGTCGACAGCAAGGTCATTAGAGACGGTTACACACAACTTGGTATAATGACAGGCTCTGGGCGAGGAATTGACCATGGCCTTTGTTAGGGAATCATCCCAGTATTCGCCCGGAGCAATTTTGGGAAACCATGGAAAACCAAAATCAGGACCAGGGCCCTCCCGAATGTTACTCCAACTGTTACCATTGCACCACCTCGCTTGGTTAGAGGGATAAGGGAATGCCCTAACAACAACCACCGGCCATAAAGTCATCCATCAAGTTTCCTGTACACATGTAAAAGTCGAGAATGATTCCTCGGATCTCAAGCCCTGCTAAACATGGGAGGCCAGTGCTCCGACTGCTATATCAACATGGCTCCCATGAAACAGTCAGCTGTAAAAACTAATTAAAGGCATGTAGAACTAACTGTGGTCTAATTGCTAGCACAATGCCACGTAATACAGTGAGAACTATAACGTTCAGTGCAATGCAATAGAGCCAGCTTTGAAGTGGTAACAGAATATAAACTAATTACCTACAGTAAGCAGGAAAGCATTTAACAGATTAATTCAACTATAAATCACAGAGAAACAATGATAATTTAAATTAAATATTCAAATCCAGAATTTAACTTTGGTTCTAGATTATTGAGATATATAGGCTATCTCTCAAAGGAATTTGAATGTGCAATTATTAAACAAAAGGAAAAAAATATTTCTGAAAATTAAAATTTCCAGAATAAACAGGCTAAGGAAGCAGAGAAAGTGTAAGATAACACACTACAAATAAAAACAAGATACGTACATCACATCCCATCACACAAAGTCTTAACTGGACACATGAACTGTGTTGTAACATGTCAAGTGAAACTGCTTAGCTTGTTCCCATTACTGTTATCTATTACAAGTATATGCACCTTACACTATGCTGGGTTTTTAAAAATATGTAGCACCTAAAATATGTTTCTGGAGTCCCTGGAAACTGCTTTTCCTACTGATCTATCCAGAAAACTACCAATCCAATTAAAAAACATAAAAACATTTGTATGAGTTTAAGCCATACTTTCCACCAGTAATACTTTGAAGAATAAAAACCTTTCTCGCCACCAACACCAACTAGGAGTTAGCTATCTACGTATGCCACTTCACTCATCACAGTCCAATAGGTTCACACCAAATAGCATACGGCCCACTATGTTGTACAACTTTCATTTGGCTTTTAACCAATGGAGTGTAGCTGACTGTGTTTCAATCAAAGAATCTGGACTTCAGTAACGAGATTTATAACCAATCTTGTTCTTAACGCCAATTTAAAACACTTATTTTTATTCACGTGCAACATAAATTTTTTTTAACATGGCCGGAGTTCCTGCAAACACTAGCAAGACAAAGGAACTATATATCCTTGCAAGTTTTTTCTCCACTGAAAGAAAAATCATCTAAGTGTATCCCGAGCCATACTCGTGAATAGTATACAATTGTGTGTATTAAGACTGATAAGACACTGTGCACCACTTTACTGCTCTGTGCAAACAGGTGGAATTATTACTGATATGTGCACCAGTGTCACCCATACTGCTTTTCCTTTTTAATTACCTCTAACTGGTAAAAAATAATCAGGCGAGAACTTCTGTTAACATCTGTAAACACAATGAGAACTAACCAAGACCTTACTACACGTTAAGAAGTATTTTACTTATTTTTGCAACAAATTTAAAGAATGTCAAATGTAGAAATTATCAATTAATTTGTAACATTTTCAAGAAATTATTTTAGTAACCGGTATAAGTTAGAATATGTGTAGTTGTGAAGTTTATCACAGTATTTTGTGGAACACTGAACTACTAAGAAACTTTCTCTATGACCATGTTAATTTGCGAAGAGTTGGTAATTTGCACTGCAAGAGAACAGACGTACATTGTGGTGATCCTATTTTATACAAAGTGAAATGGCTCAGCAAGAAGCCTTGGACTTTTAATAATTACCACTACCTGAACATCCTCAAAACGAGAATGTCAGTTGTGGATTTTACTCACAACAAGAGTAAAAAGTAAAGCCACTTTCAGGGTTACAGTTTGACCTTCAAATATCCAACACCACCAGCCAGCCAGTAAATATGTGTGACTAACTCTTAAAGGCATAAGGGAAAGCTTACGCTTACTTTATGTCGGTTCTTCTGTTTAGTGTCTAATGTGACGTAACGACACCATCTTACCTAAGATATACAAGCTAGTCTGAGCACTTTTCTCTTAAAAATTACTGTTTAACAGAATGCTGAAATACTCCCTCTACCCCGGCTCTTGTGTTAAACATGCATGGTGCTAAATAAAATAATTAATTGTCTATCTACAAGCTAATTCTTAATAACCTCCCACTACATTATTAAATTCCACAGCCTGTCGTATGAACCTTAAATAACGACAGAGGAAATAAAACAGTACGGGTAGCAATTCCTTGTGTTCTGTGGCACCTGGTGATAAGAAAGGAAACTACAGCCTCTTCACTTGAATGTGTTATACACTATGTTTTACCACATGATGTAAATCAGCTGCATCCTGACATAGCTGTAGACACTTCCTACACAGAGAGCTGTAATTCAAACATGTAGTACAGGAGGTATCCTAAAGTAAAGACAGTAACGTTATCTCAATATCATTACACCACGTAAAAAAAACAATGTATGGTGAAATATCACTGTACTTCATGCAGAGTTTGAACATTACAAGGAAAAAAATTAAAGTTTAACCCAGAATACATTAAGCGTCATATTGAGAAACAATTTTAGTCATTGTTTAAAAAATAGCCGTAGTTTAAATCGCCATATTTAGTGACTACTTGTGATTTTCCATATTCAGAAAGTGTAATTAGAGGTGACTAGTTTGAGTTTAACTACACATGGTTTAAGTAAGTAAAGGTAAGTGGCTAGTTTAAGGTGTGATTAACCTAAACATTTTCCAAGGTTTGGAACAAATATGGCAGCGTGTTAACATTTAATTTATATTTTCAGCATTGCAATTCGAAAAACATAAAATAAAACAGCAGAGAATGACGTTATCTTTAATTATATCTTAGCAGTTAATTGTATTTACAGAACAATGCAATTAATTAAACCCTTAATAATTAAATTTAAATTTTGAGTTAAAATGCTTAAATTATTTTTAAAATAAGCAGAGCTATGATAATAAAAGTTTTACTACACTAGGCCTAGTATGTTTTAATACGTTACAAAACTAACCTTGTAAAAACATCAAATTCGAAGTTGGAAATGTAGTCATTGCACGTAAGGTCGATGGTAGACTTCAGTGCCATGGCTTCCAAACCGGAACTGATAGGGTGAACTTCGTTCAGACACTGACGAAATATCTTCCAAGGTACCAATGTGCTGCAACACACATTATCACATTATTGTACTTAGAAAACAAAATCTAACACTGTAAAAGATAAACATGTTCTGAAAGAGGCTAACTGAATAATTTCCTGTACAAAAAGTTTGGTAGCCCACAATATGCGACAAAAAAATAAATAAATAAATAAAATTAAAAGTTTAAAAATTAATTTTGAAACAAATAAATAACCATTTATAGGAACATTACTTCAGAACTACACGACTTCTACTAAAGCTCCCCACACACACAATGTCTAGTTGCACAATAATGCATGTAATAATGCACGTAATAATATCAAGTGAACAAAAAAATACGAATCTTGATGCCGTGGTACATAATTCAATGCTAAAAGCATTAATCTATAACCGTAGGTTTCTTGAATCCAATTTGCAAAAATTATACAATAGCAATCCTAGACAATAGTTTTAGCCAACGTTTTAAACAAAATTGTTTCCAGTGTTACGAACTTCTGAGGAACATTCTCTGATGCCGGAACCTAATGCATTTAACTGCGACGCAAGAGATAATGCGTAACGAATTAGTAATTCTGGATAAATATTTACTCATAAAGTTGGCAAATACCATTATCTAGGATTGTCATCGAGTGTTTTATAGAAGCGTAGAAATCTATTTATGTTTTCAGCATTTATTTATCTACCACATTCTCTTAATGCATTACTGTACTTAAGTACGTTAGGACATGCTTGAAAGTTTTCTTTTCCACATTGGACGATATTGGGTTCTTATATCGTGTAAGACATTGCATACAGAAAACAACTATGATGTTACACATGCCCATATTTTAGGAAGCTGGAAGACTACTTCCTTTCCTATTTGAATTACACAACATCATCATTAAATGCTAGAAGTACAGTGGATGCAGCCGTGGAGTTACGTGGACTGACCTGAACAGCTAAGGTTGTGAGTTACTTGGGTTTAGGTAGTAGTAGTAATAGGAAGAGGGAGGATTTGTTGAAGGGAAGGGGAAGGGCGAGGAGGGGGTTGGGAGGAGGGAGTGGAGGGAAATGTGAAGAGGGGG
>PNEQ01120477.1:37650-48188 GCA_003012365.1 Medauroidea extradentata | reverse complement strand
TGCTGAGAGATTACAACAAAAGCCAATTTCTGTTTTATGCGGGAAGAAGACAAAAGGAAGTGAAATCTTCTTGTTGAATAACACTTCAGGTCAGTGTTATCTCTTTAGGATCAGCTAGTAATTGTTTTACTTCACAATGTTTTCGAAATTTAATGCCAAACCGTTCATCGATTTACCTGTTAAAATTAGCATAGAAAAGTAAATGTAAAGAGACACAGTACATTAGAGTCCATTACTTTCGGAGCACATTAACGAATTCACCAATATATTTAACACGCAAACAAAGCATTTCATACATAATATTGAAATGGTCACAACAGTCGAAGAGAAAGTCTTGCCAAATGAGACATATTCAGATAACTGTTGACTCTGGAAATTTTTTAGAAGTGGACATTACATCACTTTCTAGTATGACAGTGAAAATATTCATGTTTATGACAGTCTTAACCGGTTTTCTTTGACCACTGCAAGTAGGTACAGTTAACAGAAACTTTACCCTTCTTATACTCCCATATGCTACCACACAGTGCAAAAGCAAAAAAAAACATTGATTGCGATGTGTGTGCAGCAGTTTTTGCGAATGGGCGAAATCTGAGCCTAGAATGTTACGATATTAGAAATATTAGACATCGCATGTACACTATACTAGAGACAATAAAAACTTGCAGTATTCCCACTTGCTAATTACAGAAAATTAAAAAAATATATGTGTTCTCATGTACTATAACAAAAGTTGTCCCACAAAATTAGTAGTTATTCAAATGCAAAAAGAAAAAGCACTCACGAACTGGCTTCTAAGAAAAGAACTAAATATTCCAGTCCACAAAATGATCATACTTACAGTCGCGCCCATGCTCACTTTTCAGAAGCAGGGTTTGGAAAAAAAAATGCATTCCATGGACACACTACCACAATAATGTCAGAAAATACAACTGATTGTAGCTCTTTTGACACTGCTTTAACAATGCAAATGAACACAAATGAACTTGACCTCTGTAGTAAAGTAACCAAATCAACTAATACAGCAGGTTGCATTCGCACTCAAAATAAATATTGTGGTACAAGTCTATTGTGTGCATCAAATACATCCACTGCATGTGAGGGGGAAAATAGATTTTCTACCTTATAAGAGGTCAAATGTAATTTTGTACAAATTAGCAGTGAGAGTCAGGAAAATTCAACAAATCACAAATGTGGTAAAAGGAACAGATTAAATGTTACAAAATATGATATACCGTGAACCCTACAAAAAGTATGCAGACTAAAGATGACTTTTCATCTTTACAAGTCAACTGTGATTGATTCTATATGCTGTGCTGGGCCCGCCACTTCCTTTCACGCAATTTTGTGAAGATTCGACCAAAATTTATCGTTTACCAGGACTTAGCAGATCGTAAACTACAATATTGTGAATATTTACAATGGCATTGTACCGACTGCGTCGGTGAACGACGTAACTTGACAACGTTGGAAACAGTTCAGACATTGCAAGTTATCAACAATTAACATATATAATACTCAGCAGTTTTTTTCGAACACTTCCACTTATCCAGACCTTCATTACATTCCTTATATTCCATTTGTTGTTTTGGAATATATTACGTCGCCGTTTGTAAACACGACATTCTTCGCCATAGATATGATACAGACTAAACAGAGACACAGGTACAGACAGTGCAGCTAGCCTTGTGCTATACCAGCGCTATTGAGCGACTATGGCGGAACCTCAAGAATATTCCCGAGAGATGTATTAATATAATTTTCATGTAATATTGTTAAGTTCTGAAAGGAATTGTTTATATAATTAATATTGTTCTAAGCGAGATGTATAAAGTTTGTATTGTATTTTTATCATGTAATTTCAGGTTTCGTAGTAATAATTGATATATTGTAATTTAAGTTGTCATAGTTGTTCCGCCATGTTGGGCGGACTATTTTCTGGGATTTAATAATCGTTCGCTGTTTGTGTAAAGTCTAGTGTTTTCTTGTATATGGGTTCAGTCGGCTACTTGTGAAATGTGAGTAACTCTTGTCTTTCGTATTCGTAAATGTGGAATGGGTTGTTATGCTGCAGGACTTGTAAATGATTAATTTGCGGCGCCTTGTTTAGTTACTTGTTTGGTTTTATCTTGAGTTAAAGCATGTAGCATAATGGCCCAAGTCCTAGTGTTCGTTCGTGTTTTGTGCTGTTTGTTGTTTTCACTTTGACTGGTATATTAAAGTAACTTTCGCGTTCGGGATTTCAATAAGTAAACTCAAGTAACATGTAATATTATTCAGTGAGAGACAGAAGGGGGGCAGACATGTATTTTTCTATTAGTTTCATTTATTGGTTAATTACTCCTTGTTGGCGTGCAATTTGATGCTTAGACTTGACATAGAATGTAAACCATTTCAGATGTTTAATAGTTAATGAATTGGATGTTTTGCATGCTCCATATGTGCCCGATTATGAGACTTGTGCGAGGGTGTTAGTTATGTATGCATACTACTGAGGTAGGTTATGCATGTGTTTGCGATTGTTGTGCTAGGGCGAGTATCCCCTGGAAGCTTTAATTAGTAAGTAAGTATGTTTTAGGGGCGTGTGTCCCTTCGGTTTATGTTAGGGTTTGCTGCTGGGAAGAGAGTCTCAGTCAGCACTTGTTGTGTGAGCTAGTTCCCTATGAGGTAGGGCTAGCCTATGTTTAGTTATTGTCTTTACTACACCCTCCTCAGGGTTATCGACTACGGCTTTTTGATATTTCATATAGTTCAACTTCAATTAAGATTCCATTTGCACGCATGTTAATAGTATTTTTGTAAAATTAACGTTTAATGTTATTTGTTTCATTTTGAATGTTTTGATTCTCTGTTAATTATTTAAGTTTGTATAATTTTTAAGGTTATGTATCTGTTACAAGGATTATGTTTTGATTTATTAATAAATCGCAGTTTCGATTGAACCCGACCTTTGATGTTTACTTGAAGTTGAAGTTAATGGTAATATCCCTATTTCATGTGTGCTATTAATTGTGACATTACTTGCAGATAATGTTTGATCACTTACTAGTTCTGCTAGATTTGAGGTTGTGAGTTCCTAGTTTTGCTAGAATTGACATTAAACCCTTGCCTAGGTGTTGCTTGCTAATAGTTGGGATTCGCAACCCTCGTTACTGCCTCTGCTATGCTATTGTGAATATTGTTAGGTGCCATCACCATGTTGGGGTTAGCCCCGATGAAGGGGTGGTGATGGTACAATGCTTTGACTTAAACATTAAAAAAACAAAAGTGATCCTAGCTTATGTCTGTCAAATGTGTCTGCGATCAATAGAAACACTTACATTTGGCAATGACTGTGTCTCTAATGATAATGTTTGTAAATCAAATTTCCAGTGTCAGGACGTTAATAACTGAAATAACACAGTTTCCGTTGCTGTCTTACCTAACAAATCCAGTAGTTCTTTGGAAACAAATATGTACGAAAACATGACGTGTCAGAAATTGAGAGCAGTGCAACTTCAGGCATATCTAGTAACAATTCATATGTCACACCATTTGACCAACATAAATGTTTCTTAATCCCAAATGAGGCTGTTTATGATATAGATTAACTTGGTTTACCTTCATTGCGCACATGCATCCTAGAAATTGTTGAAAATAATGCCAGTAAGAGTTGTCGAATAAGTATAACTGTCACAGGGCAAGGAAAATCAGGTAGTTACATAAAGTATGCTCGTTGCAAGCGTGCAATGAACAAATCAAAATGTAAAAAGTTTTATTTTCATGCATGGCCCACAAATGAAACTGAGACTGTTACATTTGCAAAAAAAGGGTGAGTGTGTGCATAATGATATAACTGTAAAAAAATGCACGCCCAAAAAATTTTCAAATTATTAAGATATTTTTTTATTTGATTCCGTTAACAGTTGAAACAAGTTCAAAAATTAATATTGAATTGTTAAATAAACAAATAAAAAGAAATATTTAGTACAAGACTTGGAAAAATTTTGTGTTCTAAGTTTCTCGACATTTACTATTAGAAAGAAGGGTGCAGTGATTGGTATGCAAAATGTATACCCTTTTCCAAAACAAACAAATGCAGATATTTTCGTTTTAATATATATTCAATAACTGATGATTTATTTGGAGTTGAAGTGTTAAGTTCTGGTCGCACATCAGAGTGTCATCCACCAGATAAACATGCCCTTTCTACAGTAAGCTAGTTCTAAAATGTTGCGGGTAAATTATTTGCATAAAATCATTTCTTGTATACAGTACTCATGTATAATAAACAAGAGGAGGAAGAAAAGTACATACAGCATGTAGGTTTACCATTTACCGTTTTCATGTTTAGAAAAGAACAGTGTGAAACTGTAGTTTCTTATAAAAATAACAAAAACCAAGGTCTTTTGCATATAGATTCCACAGGATATGTAGTGAGAAATGAGACGAACAGTAAAATACTATTGTTTTATGCTGGCACAGTTCATGTAGACAATTACATTCTTCCAAATTTTCTAATGGTTACATGTGCACATGAAGCTCACAATATTAGCAGTCTGCTGTCTCAGTACCAATACTTTTCTTCTACAAATTGCACGGCCATGTGGCCATATTTTCGCCATGTAGTCACAGACTGGAGTTGGGCCATTATTAGTGCTATAATGCGTGCTTGGAACAACATGCCCATTGTTTAGTATTTAAATGTCACATTCGATTACCTGCATGGAAATCGTAATGACAAATCAATGGTGGACTTTTTTTAGTACATTCCTGCTGTAATAATTTTATGAAGATGGTATCAATTTCTTTTAGTAAAGTTACAAACAGTAAGACGTTGAAATAATTTACAAGGCACATAGTAGCATCAATTCCTATGAGTACTGAGATAAAAAAGATAAAAAAAATTCCATTTTATGGTAATTTCGTTGTCACAGTTCCACAGTGATGCTGTTCTGGCCTCTCTTTTAACTCTTACCTCTGGCGCTTTCCATGGTTCTGATACACACATCGGTTACACGGACAATGAAGAGTCAGAAAAGAATGAAAATGAATACACCACAACCAACACAATATATTCCAGCAGCTCTTTTTCAAGCTATTTCCAGAATCCTACAGCAGGGCAGAAAAAGCGGTCCTGGGTGATTCCAGTTCTCACAGTCAGAAATCAAAAAATTAAATTACTATTACGTTCATAAATTTGCACAGTTGTTCTTGGAACGATACACACCATTTGTTCCTTTGTGGAAAGGTAATTTATTAAACACTCAAACTAGTGTAGCAAAAAAAAGATTTAGCAATGCTATTGTTGAAAATTGGTTCCGAGAAGTGATGCATAATGTGTTAAACGGGGAAAACACATTTAAAAGCTGGTAGGTTTGTTAAGAAAAGAAAAGAGCTTATACACTTAATTTATAAGGTGCTGAATTTAAAAATACCATAGAGAGTGAGACTCAAACAAAAAGTATCTCGGAAAATAGCACTAACAGAAACAGATAACCCAGATGATCCACACATTGAGTAAGTTTGGGAAAAGCGTCCTAAGAAGGCAGATAATTACCTCTTATGCAATTTTAAATTTTATAACAACCCAGAAATCTACAGAGAAACCACATATAGACCCAGTTTAATCTGAAGTTCAACTGTATGCGGAAACTGTAGTTAGTGATGACTTCAGTCTAAATTAAGGAACCAGTGCTATATCTCTCAATACAAAAGTTGCATTAGACAAGTGCAAAAAGAAAGATAACATGGTCTTTGAAGAACAAGTATGTTCTGGTTTGTCACATGTACAGGTTCTTCAGGTTGTGATACTTTAACAAACAATGAGTGCAAGAAACCAGCTAGTGAGCTAAATTGTTCATGTCATATACCAAGAAATGTTTATGGTACTGGTAAAGTATGTGGTGGTAGTAGGTAAGGTGGTCTCTTGCGCATTTTCTCCATCTCCGGGCCCACCCCTGCTGCTTGGCTGTGACGTAAGCTGGGGTGCCGCACCACGGGGTAGCCCGGCTGTCACAGCCTGTCTGCCGGGTGAGATTGTTTTCACAAAGCGCTGCTGTGCTCTGACTGTAAGAAAGTGGACAAGAAAATATGCCGGGGTGTGCAGTGTACGGCTGCGGTAACTATTCGAGAAAAACGAGAGGAACTGATGTGAAATATACTCGCTTTCCTAAAGAAGGTTTACTTCAAGAAAAATTGTTGCTAGCTTGCAGACGAGAAGACAATGTCAATGTCAACACTGGTGAGTCGGTGACATGAAAAATTAAGAATCTTAAAGACATGAAGCTATTTTTATTTTATGTTCTGCAACATAAATCAATAACTACTCTGGCATGCGCGGCTACAGTGGAGCACCTAACTGGCGTGCAGTGTTTTAGTAGCTGCTATATTTCAGTGAGATTTCAAGCGAATATTCTGTCTTTACTGGTGGATTATCTTTAAAAAAATTTCAAAGCATACTTTCATATTTTGTTTTACAAATTCAGTATGCATTTTTAAGATGTAACAGCATTGCTTAGTCTTTATTTTCGTAGATAAATTAAACTGAGTCTACGCTTTACAGTTTCGCATATAATATCCACATAACGTTATGTAATTGGTAATAACAATTTGTGTACTTAATTAATAACAATTTGTGTACTTAATAGTTATTATTAATGCCCACAGCAAACTAATCAAGGGCATTTTTTCTGTTTGCTTGGCGCCATACTGTGTATTTCCACTGTGTTATTAGTTCTTTTCAGAAAAAAAAAATTAATTTTTATTGTTAATAAAAACATTACATTTGAAATAGAAATATGTATTCATTAAAGCTAAAGTTCCATAATTTGTGATTAAAATTTTCTGAACATAATTATTTTAGCGACAAGCATAAATAAGAAAATGGTGGATGTTATTGATCATTTGTAGCCTGTGTTTATAATACAATGATAGTTAAAAACCAATTGTTTTTGTGTTAAGCGCAAACAAGAGTGCTCGAAAAAGGACAGATAAAAAAATGTATCTATGTCACTATTCGCTATTGTTTAGCAAGTTTAATAGTGTAGTCGGCATAAGTTTAATTTTTTGTTGCAAAATTTAAATAAATAAAAAACAAAACTCGATCTAATTCGATAGTAATTGAAAATGTTTGTATTTCAACTACAAATTATGTGGAATTAAATTTGTTCATTCGCTATCAACCATACAAGAAGTGAGTAAATCATAGAGACCCATGATTTTCGCGAAAAGATTTTTGCCCCAGTTTGTTTCAGTAAATTAAGTAGGGTCCTATATATTTGCGACTCGGCTTGGTCAGTAACTGGATGTTTTGCCATTAGGCGTTTTGAGGTTCTACCCACCAATCAAAGACGTGAGGTGTTGCCGAAACCTTGTACTGATTAACACAGTCAATGAGAAACGTCCCTGCACAAAGACACACTGCCAGTTACTTTGAAGTAGAAGTAGATGTGCACATAAGGCACTGAAACAAATTGAGGCAATAACCTTTTAGCCGAAAACAGGCGTCACTACTCTATGCAGTAACAGTATATTCAGTTACTGTTGTTTTTTTTCAGGGGGTGATTTCAAAAGTATTCAGTTTATCGTGAACCACTGGACTTATGATTATTACGAATATTTGCACAACTTAAATCTTAACTTCATCACTAATTTTCGTCTGTGGCTGTCTTTGCATTGAAAGAAAATTTTTGTAAACATTCATTCAGTACATTTAGAATAAAGCTACAGAAGTAGACCTACTTCAACTTTAGTTTATGTATGTGCAATTTTCATTGTAGCTTTTTACCTCTAATTCTATTAACAGTATTTGTTTTCTTTTCAATATTAATCATTAAGAATTGGTAACATTTTGCTTTGGCGAAAAAAAATTCCTGATTTTATATATTTAACGAACATTGTCATTGAACATTTTAAATTTTCTGCGAGAAATATATTTTCGGATAAAATATATTTCACATACTCTTGAATAAGAGTCGCATTTGTTCACTTCTTGATGAGACACTAATTAATGTAATGTAATTATGTACAAAACTATAAAAAGAAACATGCAAGACAGTAACACAGACACTCTTAACTCTTATAATCACAGTGTTCCATACAGAGGTGTTGCTCCGGAAAATTAATGGTTTTATTCATAAAACAGTAATGTTAATTCCGCTATACTTTATAAAAATAACTACTGCTAATTATATGGGACGTAATACGTTTTGTGCATTAGTTACCCAATCAGAGTGTCACAGTAATACAAGTACCGTAAAGATGAAATGATAAAGTTGCCTATTTTCCACTACTTAGACACTACAAATGTGTGTTTCAGAAACAGTTAAGCCCTAAGAAAAAAAAATCGCACACTATTTTACAAAAATTCTAACATATGAGACCACTGAACATTTTTACAAGTATACACTTGTCTAAGTGCTATCACATACACAAGGTGTCTTCTATGTACCTACGGAGAATGATAGGGCTTGTACGGGACGGGTATAGAAGTAATTTAAAATAGGGAACTTGAGGTCGGAGCGGTCTCCTTAACCCCTAAATTTAGGGTTGATTCAGGCCCTGCCCCCTGGAATGTAGGCAACCGACCCAAGCCTTTGTAGACGGTCCCAATCCTATGACTCGTGCTAAACACAGAAGGGTGTGCAGTGTTCAGTCTCAGAGAACAACAGGCAGGCTGACGACGGAGTACGGCACGATTTAAGTTTGCACGATGGCTGAACCTCCGCATTTGTACACCTTAGATGAATACACCGACATGCATCTGTGTTATGGTGCCACGAACAATAATGGTGACGCAGCAAGAAGATTGTATGCCGAAAGATATCCAAACAGGGTTTTACCCAATGCTCGAACGATTATGGCTGTTGACCGGCGTATGCGAACGACAGGGTTAGTGGCGGTAAGTGGGTTATTTTGCATACACAATTGTTGAGTTCCATTTGCTACACCATTAATAATACCTTCCGTAGTTGAAGGCGACTTGTTTGTCCCATATTACTCGGTTGTTTTCTTTTGTTTTCATTATTTTATGTTTGATTTGTTTAACACCCGAGATACTAACGTAGTAATGTGCGCTTAGGTTTCCATTATCCTGTCGGTAATAATTATCGTGTGATACCAGGAGGGTTGTTCATAAACTACATAGACACAAAGAGAGATGGGGGATCCATTGTCGGTCGACAGTACCACTGCAAGTAGCGGGCCAGGGGAGAGGGGATGACGACAGAGGGGACGGGGTGTCTGAAATGGTCAAATTGTGGTCTACGTAGTTTATGAACGACCCCTATATGCGTTGCATCGCGAACATTTAAGGTGGCTTCTTTATCCCATTTTGTTTGTTCGTTGTTTATTTGTTTCTTTTTTTGTGTATATTTTGAGTAATTTATTTGATTTATTTATAAATACGAGGTGCTAACGCTGACCTGGGCAGGCCGCCTCTACTTCAAAACCACGTGATGGATGCAGCCCTAGAATTGGTACAACAAAACCCTGGTACGAGTACCCGGCGCGTCGCGGGACAGCTTGGTGTGTCAAAGGATACAGTGTGGAAGGTGTGGCACGCGCACGGATTGTACCCGTACCACAAGCAGAAGATTCAACATTTAAACCCCAATGACTACGAACCAAGTGTACAGTTTTGCAATTGGTACCTGCAGAGGCTGGTGCAGCAGGAAGACTTTCCATCGTACATTCTCTTCTCGGATGAAGCTACCTTTACTAGAGATGGTATTTTCAATTCGAAAAATAATATTGAATGGGCTGATGAAAACCCTCAAAGTGTTTATCAAACGGGACATCAGGTTCAATTTTCCGTCAACGTCTGCTTGGGTGTAGTGGGCGATAAATTAATTGGCCCCTACCTTTTACCTCCTCGCTTGAATTCAGAAATGTATCTCGTTTTTTTACGAGAGGTATTACCTGAGTTCCTGGAAAATGTACCGTTACAAATCAGGGAAGGTATAATTTTCCAGCACGACGGACCACCAGCCCACTTCGGACGCATTGTTCGAGATTATTTGAATCTTGTTTTTCCGCATCGTTGGATCGGCAGATCGGCGGCTAATGATTTAGCGTTGATTGGATGGCCAGTACGGTCACCTGACCTAAATCCACTGGACTACTGCCTATGGGGCTGGATGAAAGATTTGGTATACAATACTCCAGCCGAGTATGGGGAGGAGCTTATTGCCAGAATACTGGCAGTTGCTCAAATAATCCAAGAAACACCTGACAGTTTTGCGAATATTCGCGAGTCTATACGCAAACGATGCGAAGCTTGCGTTCGAGTCAATGGTGCTCAGTTTCAGCACTTGTTGTAAAGAAATCAAACAGCACCTAAGCTTTGTAACATAACCGAGTGTCCACCTGTGATTTGAATTCTCGCTTGTTAATGTTGACATTACTACAATAAACGTGTATCATTGTGACATGCATATCATGCAGTTATTTTTGACTAGTAAGTTTATGATGTGTTATTGTACTCTCAAATTGGAACTTTGTGAATAATACGGTGGATATTAGATTGTGCCTTTTAATTATTTCTCTACGGTAACAAT